>CM045769.1:53573867-53727498 GCA_025200525.1 Camellia lanceoleosa | reverse complement strand
TTCTACAACGTCACGGTTGATCATCTAACCATCCGGTAGCCTTACGCCGACTCTTCTCAATACCGAACCAGTTGATTGCCGCATCACGATTCTTTGGTCCTTTGAAGAAGCTGGAGGTTAGCAAAGAACTCACCTCTCGGTTGGTTAGATCATCCAGTTCCCCCGTTCATCATCTGTCCACTGAATTACATAATTTTTGCTCTTCTGCGCGACCTATACACTTTCGGCTTCGGTAGGCTGGCCCTTGGATGTATTCACTTGGATGCGTGAGGGTCCTCGGCAAGATTCGTAAAGCTATTCCAATCCTGACTCAACAACTCCACTTTCTTCCTAAACACTTGTCCCATCTTGATTGGTCACCACCATTATGGCTCGAGTGGGTTGTGGAGATGTCCATCATACCTGGTCGATTGCACGGAGACATGAAGGATCACCTCCGGCTTAGGTAGGTGGGATGGGGTGAATATAGATACTAGGATCATAAGGCGTGACCCAGTTTGGATGAAGTTGATTACATTGGGAGGAGGAGCTTGGTTATGTGGTGGGAGAGGATTTGTTAATGACGTTATGGGTTTTGTCAAGGAAGCTAGCGAATCACCTACTTGTCAATAAGATCCTAGATCTCGTGGACGCAATCTAAAACAGCGGTTAGGTGTCATGACCCGTCTTTGTTGTTGATCTGTTGATATTTTTGCACAGTCACGAGAGGAGAGTGGATTTGGTAGTGGCCTCGGCTCTGAGGGCGTCAAATGCTTATTTCTTTGATTAATACCCCGAGCTTTGGGCGGGGGCATATATATAGGGGTGTGAAGGTTCTTTGGCCTACAGGCTGGTATTTGATGGTTTGGGCCATTGCTTCAAATGCACCCGAGAGAAAGCGTTAATTTGCCATGGGCAGCCCTCGAAAGGGGAGGGAATGGAATGGTGACCATGCTCACCTCCAGCTCTTGCGATTCTGCCTGGCGCCACTCGGACTGCATTATTATTCTGATTGAAAAGTCCTCTAAGTTGCTCCCTATCTGGTCGATCAGACCTGTTTCATGCATCTTCAATTTGTACCCCCCATTTATGCGTGCGGAATCTGAAAAAAAAAGTGGGAAGAAGTACAATCATCTTTGCATGAGTTTTAATTTGGAGATTGCGCACAATCATCTACAATCCCGTCTTTGCCGGTAGGCCTCAGGTCATCATCGATGCCTTCAACCTCGTCGAGTTCACGACAATGCGAGAAAGTCTCTTTGGGCACTGACTTGTTGTTTAGAGATACGAGTTGCTAATCTCGTCTGGGTATCATCACGAGTATTATGCAACAAAAGGCCTCGGCCGTTTCATCCCAACTTCTTTTGATCTCATCCTCAAACCGCGCATACCGGATAAGCGGCTACACCAACCGGGGTTCGGCTTTAATAAGAAAGCTTTATTGATGCGGATTAGGCCCATTAGTGACGCGGTATATCACGAGAATAATTCGGGAGGTGAACCATGGGATCCGGATCCATCGAAGCGATCAATCTCTGACATTTTGAATCCTATCATGGTAAGGTCATAGCCACATTGGTATATCGGAGTCTCGATATCAAGGAATAGCCTTTACTCCTACAGGGATTTCTGTGAATAGCTTCTCGAGCTTACTCAATTTCGAAGTCTTTGTATTTAATTCTGTTGAACTTCGAAGGAGGAAGTCACGTGGTTAGCGAGTAATATGTGAGTCTTGGAGCGATTGACATGAGGCGGTAAGTGCGAACAAGCCTGATGGAAGGTTTGTGTCTCCTAGAAATCTTACGGACATTTAGTAGCCCGGTGTTACAGGTGTTTGGCGAGCATTACGGACAGTGGTGCTGTTAAGATAAGAGGGCCCCCAGTGGAGAACTTGATGTGAGGCGGAATCTTTGTATTTTTCTTTGTTCGGTCTAGTGATGAAGCCTTTCGACTGTTGAAGAGCCATGATCGAAGTGGCTATTTGTTTGAAAGAACTCCGCTTGGCGAGCGGCGTCCTCCTTACATTTGTCTCATCTTCTCTCCTGCATTTGGCGCATCATGGACTCCATCACTGATGTATTTCTTTGATCCATCCATTGCTATTTGGTATGTCTATTTCTATAGCAACAATTGAGACCTCGGCCCTCTTGTCCCTCGATGGAGTAATCCACTTCCATTACAGCATGACCTCTGTTTAGAGATACATTTAACGCCTTCTCGGCCTTCGATAGATGGAAATCTTAGGGGTAGAGAGTGAAACAACGGTTGTCTGTCAACTAGATCCTCGGATCGATTGTAGCCGGCGACCTCTTGTCCAAAGTGCTTAGGGAATATCTCGTTGGGTCGGAAGCAATTGTGCGCCAAACTATACTAGCAAAAAGATAAATAAAAGCGAAATAAATAACTTACTAAATGAGCAGCCTATGACTTAAAATAAATACAACACACAATTGGGCATAACAACACACGGTTGATAAAATTTGAATACACCTTGTCCTCAAACTGCGATCCTTGCATACGAATCACTTTATTCCCCAATGAATCCAAATACCGCGGATAATCGATTCTCAAACATTGATTGATGCCCACGAACTGATGCCCAAACTTCATAAGCGATACATGTATTCCATGTAGAGGCGCACTCTAAAAGCACATATGAGATAAGTGAGAGCCAAAAACACCCCTATGTTGGGGTAAGGTTTCCCTATCCTATTTTGTCGGGAACTAGGGTTTCACTCATACGCCTTGGCCGGTTTCAAACAACCTATATCGGGTAAGTAACATGTCCTAGTTTGGAATGGTCACTACGGATTTCGATATGCACTAGGTTGAATGGTCAAAAAGGGTGCCCCAGTAAAACCAGGGTTTGTGTTCCTCTTGGCGAGCCCATGCTTGAGTCGACCTTATGGTCATGTCTTGACAAGACAAGCCTCCGGCAAACCGTTCAGGAATAGCAGATGGCAAACACGGTGTCCTAGGTGCACCAATGCAAATGCAATGCAAAGAAACACACAAGTGTAGTCAAAACCAGATATCATGAGTTCGAGTCAAGTTCTCTAAACTCCATGGTAATGGAGAAAGTGTAAGCAAGTCGCGTGGGACCTCGCTTCTGACTCGAGACTTCGATTTGTGTCACGGTTCTTAATCTAAACCAAAGAGTCCAAATCCGGCAAATCATTTTGAGAAAACAGATTTTTAGAAAAGAAGTGCCAAACATGGGTGCTTTGCCAAATCTGAGTCGCCACCTAAATATTTTATTTTTGGGAAATTTAGGAAACCTGACTCATTTGCCTAAGGCCGCGTGTCCGTCATCACCAAAGTTAGCCGGCTCGGGGAGCGTGGAGTACGATTGGGGAAGGTCACTTCATGAGCACCCGCTTCGCAGATCAAAGATCGGCCTCTACTAACCATGATATCTAGTTTTGAAGACATTGTGCGTTCTTATTAGGGTATTAGCCTAGATTTACTATGTGATCTTACGACATACAAATATAGGCGGAGTCGCCTAAATTGGAACAAAACATTTCATGTTTGTTTATTTGAAAGATGGTTTTATAGTGCTACTACTTAAGTAGGCTAAGGCGTGGATTTGCCACCCTCGGGTGGGCTTAAAAACATGATTTTGCCACTATCTAGTGGGCTTAAAACACATTTGATGTTGTTCTAATTCAAAAAACCCAACCTTTACCCTAGGCATTTAGGCGGTTATATCACATAAGCAAATAGCCTCATAGTAAGCATGCTATTCATGGCGACACTCACCAGCATGCAAGGATGCTAAAGCATAAAACTCATAGAGTACTCCAAGCCAAAAGCGAAGCTAATTAGAAATCCATGCATGATCCTAATTATCTGAAATGCCTAATGCAACACATGCAAAAATGCAACTATAGCAGGCTCGGCTATTCTAAACATAGCATATGAGATGCTTGACTATCATGTATTCAACTTGGAATTGAAATACAAATGGAGTTAGTATGATCGTAGAGCCAGTGCATGCAAAAGCAGATGAATAGATGCAACATGCTATCATCTTGTATGCTAATTGAAACATGCCCTAATCTAACCATCATAAGTGGGTAAATAAAAGGGAAGAAAAGGCGTGGGGTTGGAAGACATACATCACACACCGCACGCTTATTACAATTATGCCCTCGCCTGAAGGTCGAATAATATCTGATCCCAAATGAATAATCGATCGAATAAATATCTGATCCAAATATGTATAAAAATCCTAATTAATTACCAAATTAACTAAGAAAACAATAAAGCGGCATACAAGCGGGGCTGCCTTGACTCTTTTGGATGATGAATGATGCATATCCGGTTGCCTTTGCTTGGAAATCCTTTGTGGCGCCCCAATTAGCCTCTGTTTTGCAATAATTTTTGGAAAACCGCCAAGCCTCGGAATGGCGATTCTTGATTTCTTTGCAGAGAGAGTAGGAAAGGGCATGGCAATGTATTTTCACAAATGTATGCATGCCTCGATCCTCGTGCCACCAATCACGCATCTCGATGCATGATGGCCGAGAGTAGTGCACAACTCAATATGAAATGAATGCGGAAAACACAACAATCGTAACTCCATTATGGATAATCCAGTGTCGGTGGTGGGGAATTGAGACACGTTAGTCACTCGGTCTGAAGCGTACCTCGTTTCCCATGCTAGACTAACTCCTACCCCAAACACAATGCAATATGCATGACATGCATGAATGCAACTCGATACAACCTAACATGCACAATGCTATGAAATGGCATACCACGATGCAGGTAACATGGCATACACAATCGCTAACATACATCCTAGCATACACAATGCTATGGAATGAAATAGCATACACAATGCATAATGGACTTACACCAACACAAGTGGACCTCGGCCACACTCACATAGAGGCCATAAGATGAAAATGAGACAACTCGAAATCGTGCTCACGTTCCATAAGCAGAGGCCGACCCTAAGGCACCAAATGCCACTCTAACAAGACATGGCAAGGCATGAAATATGGCATACTAGCATGCAAATTTTAGTAGCAAAATATGATGCAAAACAGCCCCAAAACATGGAAACATGGAACCCGATACATGGAGTGAGACCCGAAACATGAAATTAGGTACATGGAATGACCTATGGCTATGAAAAGAATGCATTATTTGAACATGAAGTGTGAAGGAAGAATCAAGAACGTCCCAAAACAAGCATATTTAGAGTTTTAAGCAAGGCCAAACAGTGAACACAAATAGGACTAAGCTAGCATGCAAAAATGGCCCCGTAAGAGAGATAATGAAGCAAGTAGCAGATTCTGGCCCTAAATGGCGAAGATCCTTCAAAAAAGTTGAAGAGGGCTAAAAAAAGCACTTTACAGTTTACTACAAGCCACGAAAAAAAAAAACACAAGTATGGCTAAACTATTATGCAAGAAATGGGCCAAGAGACAAAGAAGCAAGTGATGGTTCTTGGCCTCAAGCAGAGGAGGCCCTTCAACAAAGTTGAAGAGGACCAAAACATGGTATTTTACAGTTAGTGACCAAACCAAAACAATGCACATGCAAGCTTAAAATACTATGCAAAATAAGGCCTAAAGAGGTTTAAACACAAAAAGCGAAAAGGAGATTCAAGCATAAAAAGTACCTTGGTCAAACATGAAGAGAGGCGTCAAAATAAGTCCATTCAGTTCGGACGAGCCCAAAATATAAGCACAAGGGGCTAACAAAACATGCAAAAATAAGGCCAAGAGGGATAAAGAGGCAAGTGACAAAGGAAGCCTCAACCGGTGAAAGAGCTCTTCAACAATGTTGAAGAAGGGATCAAAATAAACCACTTTGAAGTTTATAACCAAGCTCAAAACAATTTACAAATGAGCCTAAAATACTATGCAAGAAAGAGGCATACAAGAGAGGTGAAGAAGCAAGTGTAAAAGGAAGCCTCAAGCAGGAGAGGCCCTTAAGCTTGAACATGAAAAGGAGCTCAAAATAATTCTATTTTTTAGTTAGGGTTGAACCCAAATATGCAAGCAAGTATGGCTAATGTATTGACCAAAATAAGGCAAAAAGGAGGAGGAGAAGACTTACCCTTGAAGACCAAATCTTTGTGACCTTTGGACCAAGAAATGTTGCTCCTTAGCTCTAGAAAATAGCTCCAAGTGGCTGGAATGGAGGTTGGAGGTATGGTGCTATAGTGCAGCAGAGTAAAGGGTGTAGGGCTTGAGGTTTGAAGGTTGGAAGAGAGGAGAGGAAGGTGTATGTATGCAAAGCTCTTAGGCAATTTTTCAACCCCAAAACATAGTGGGAGTGTTGGTTATATAGGCAAGAGGGGAGAAAGGAGAGGAAATGGAATTCAAATTTCCCCAAAAGTTAGCCCCTGGATACAAAATTTGGGAGGAAGCAGAGGTACATTTGAAAGAGCAGTGGTGGGGATTATGGTGGCTACTTTTCTAGGGTTTAGGTGGCGGCCGGCCTTCCCATGGCCGGCGGCCAAGGGTCAAAGGTCAATAAAGATTAATGGTAGGCCATGCCAAAAGAGGGCCTCCCATGTGTGCCAACACAACCATGTGGTCAAAAAGCGGAGAAAGTGAACTAGGAGAGAAAAGGCCACTTTTAGGAGGGGTTCAAGAGTCACACACATCTTGGCGGCCATGTGATATTGGTGGCCTCAGTGTGTACAACACAAATATGTGGTTTAGGGCTAGAAAAAGTGGCCTTAGGGTGGTCAACATTGGCTTTCAAGTGAGAAAAAGGGCAGCGGAGGCGATGGAGAATAAAACTGGTTGTTAGAACAATTACTAGCCTCCCACCCTTCTCGACCTTCTTAATAGTGAAAATAAGGTCTCCACCAAAAATGAGCTCAACCCGATGCAAAATGAAGGTTCGGGGGCTTAGCTTTGACAGGCCCAGCCGGCTATTAGGCCGGAAGTGGTGTTCGACCACAGTCGGTCTCTCGGACCACAGTGTCCCTAAAGGGAAATAAGGTATGTGCCAAAAGCAGAACAAGCGGAGGTGGTTAAGCGATCTCGAACGAGGCACAGCCAGCAGCTCTGGAAAGCCGGACTCCATGCGGGTAAAATGGCCTCGACCACGCGTAGCCTACATCCTTGAGAGATGATCTATGAGACCTCTCCTCCCTTCTAGAAAGCAGAGAAAACTGGGTTATGGCGAGGCAAAGCATGAAATAGTCAGGAAGTCCAGGAGACAAGGCTCATGGTAGAGACTCTGAAACCTCTGAGCGAGCACGATATGCAACATCACCAAGCGCTCAATCGTGGCGTCGAGGTCTTAAGGTCGGTCAAAAATGGGGTGTCTACAAGAACTAGCCACTCATAGAAGAGTGAGAAGAGGTAAAGGAAGAAAACAACCATGAAAGATATTCTTGAAGCAAACCCTTCTCTTCAAACCAGGCCCCTCTATCCTTTGGAAAATTTGAACCTAGAAAAAACTATTTTCTTCTTTTTATTCTTATGAGCGGACTCAAAATTCAGGGCGTGTCCCTAGATAGATCGCTCGGCGCCCATAATTTCCACTCGGCGATGGTGGGGCCTTGCGTCTTGATGAAATCGACCA
Source organism: Camellia lanceoleosa (assembly GCA_025200525.1). Taxonomy (NCBI): domain Eukaryota; kingdom Viridiplantae; phylum Streptophyta; class Magnoliopsida; order Ericales; family Theaceae; genus Camellia; species Camellia lanceoleosa. Next base: position 53,719,959 of record CM045769.1, on the reverse strand, counting down.
CACATATGGTGAGGTGGTAGGCCAAAAGTTTTAGTACATGCTCGGAGAATCTGCTTTTGTGCTACTTTTTCCCGAATTGCGTGTTACCTACAAATCTATACAAGTGCACAAAACACATCATCTTTGCCAAGTAAACAAAATTCAAAGACTATAATTATAACTTAAGCGGCCTCAATGTGGTATTTTTTAGGCTTACATCACATCCCCAACTTACATTTAGATTTAGTCCTCAAGCAAAACAAAAGAAATGAGAAAAATAAACCACAAACCTTTAAACCACAAGGTTACCCCAAGTGGGCAGTATTGTCTCGTAAGGGTTTCTAGAAATGATACCCAGAAATATTAACATGTTCCCACGTACCGAACAACCATTAACCACACTACTCCACCTAACCAGTACCTTATGTGCCAACTATAGTGCGATATTAAGACAGCATGGGCCATCGAATCTTCAGTGGACAAGCACAACGTAATCTATTCTGCAAGAACCACAATCGAATATTACAAAAGTTAAGTCCCCTACACTTGTGAATGCTAGTAAACACATCATCGATTGCCTTTGGTGTAAAAATGGGTTCCTTAACTAGTTAAGCTGTCACTATAATAGCAGTGTAACTCATAATAACACCCAATGCATATAGGGGAAAAAAATGACTAAACTTTTAACAAGCATTGGGCCAATGACTCCCCAAACGAGACGGTTTTAGGCACTAGGTGTGAAGACACCCCTACGGGCTTAATAACTCGAGCTAAAAGTGTTATGGATCCGAACAAGTTATTTTCATTATTTTTCCTTAACTATGCAATGTCTAAGTCACTTAAGCTTTCTAATTAACCCATCTCTTGCAAGTATTGGGCCAATAGCTCTCAAACGAGGCAGGTTTTAGGGCTAGGTGTAGAGACACCCTACATGTAATAACTTGAATTAATAAGGCTACGAACACAAACATGTCAAGTTTTTTCTTTTTTGTAGAATCAAGGCTACTTTCGGGTGAAGTGGTGCAATCAAGTGCAACAAGTACAAACATGAATTGAAAATTATAATAAATATAAATACATCCTCACCCTCAACTAGAATACAACATTGTTCTCGATGTAAGCAAGCGTGAAGTAAATAATAAAATGAGAGAGAGTGAGAGAGAGGATATTACCATACGATGTAGGGGCATATCCAGCAAAGCACGAACAAACAAAACACATACACTTTTTTTTTGAAGAAGAAATAAAATAAAACAAAAATAAATAAAGAAATAAAACAAAGAAAATAAAACAGTATATCATTGATTAGAATCAGCGGTGGTGGAAAGAATTGCTCAAATAAAGGCGTTCATCAGCGTTAAGTCTTAAGCGCCTCATCATGAACCTAAGCGCCAAGGTGATCAAAGCACTATTAGCCTGGCTCGATATGCATAGAAGTCGGTTTGCATAGATGCAACTTTTCTGGTACTCAAGATGGCGAGCATTAGTTTGGTCGAATCTTGATGCGAGTAATCTCAATACACGATAGTTAGTGCAAGGTCAACCACGGATTGCTGAATGGCGGCCTAATTATCCAAAATAGCCTGATATTTCGCGCGTCATACGAAATGATGGTGGCACTGGAGTGGCTGTGGGCTCTGCCGGAACATCATTGGAGTTGACCGGTGCATCGGGGATGACTAGTGGAGGCGGCAGGCAAGTAATAGTTTGGTGCCATTGGGTTTTAGCGTAGAGCGATGACGGTTGAAGCGGAACCTCATTCGAATCGAATGGGTAATTCTCTTGACTTTTGATGAGTGATGTAATGAGGTTGGCAAAGGAGAGGGCCCATGTAGAACCACCTCGGGTGTTGCGTAGTTTGACTTTATTCAGAATACGAGCCATTGATTGAAGATGAATGTAGGAATGTCGACCCAAAACCCAAAATCGAATCAGTGCAAGGCACGAAGGAAGTCCCATCGTCACTCTTCGTTGTGGCCTAGAGGTATTACATTCTTTTTGAGAACCACAACAAGGAAGAGAAGGTAGCATGGTAACTGGTGTTGTTGTCATCATCCTACTGCCCTTTATAGAATTCAGTCACTAGTGCTAGGACTATGAGTTCTCGAGTGAACACCAGGAATTGCTCGGCATTGATAGTTTCCATTGAGTAGTTGAGAATCTCAGCAATGGAGGCTGGTGTAACTGCTAACGCAACCCCATCAACAATGGAAAGAACGGCTCCTGGGGCCTCGTCACTGATATACATGTTTTGATAAAATAGTCGCACAATGCGAGGATAGGTTGGTTCAATGACATTGCAAGCCCGATGAACCAGTTCTTCAAATTGTTGCACACTCCACATAGTGGGTTGGTGGCGCCATAAGAAAGCGATGTCAAGGGTGTGTCGGATGCAATTTGTTTGTCGGCCTAGATGGTGGTTGGCACATCCTACCTCTTAGGTTGGCATTGCAAGAGGCGTTTGGGTGCTCGGCAAGATGATAAAGTCATAAGCGCACAAAATAATACAACCAATACAACCAAAAACGTAGAACTATTATATTAGAATCCATCAAATATCACATGCATCTGCAAAATCATTCAAATCCTCATTGTTGGCACACTACTGGATTTCTTTTATTTCAAATTTCTCTCCCTTTTTTTTTTTTTTTTTGAATACTACCCTAAATTAGCTTAGACTATATTAGAATGAGACAAGTGAGTTAAACTAGATGAGGTAAAGTAATGAACTAAAGAAAACAAAAATAAAGAAGGAAAGAAAATAAAATAAACTGTAAATAAATAAATAACTAAATAAGAAAATTTGAAAAAAAATATGAAATAAAAGAAATAAATAAATAAGTTAGTAGAGAAAAATTAAATAAAATAATAAAAAAATCAACATTAAGAACAAAATTTAAAACTAAACCACTATCAACTAAACTAAAAATTAAAGTAAAAGCTAAAGAAATAAGAAACCACTACACTAAACAATTATATTTATAAAAAAAAAAAAACCAACCACAATATATATATATATATTTAAGTGGGCGGAAGTGCGGCGATTGATTTCTACACTTTCAATGACTCTTTATATATATATATATATTTCTTGTTTTGATGATGAACAATGATCAAGACTATATTACACTACCAATGAACTATATTACAAGTGAAGATGGAAAAACTAAACCAAAAAAAAAAAATTGGTTACCTTGAAAAAAAAAATAAGAAGAAAAAGGATGAAGAAGAAAAGATTAGAGATTAAGCTAGAAAAATGGTGCGTTGGAGGGTTGCGGTCGGAGAGAAGATGGTGTGCGGTGGTAAAGTGGTGAGAAGAGGTTGGGTGAAGGTTGAAGGTTGTAGGGTTGGTGATGGTGGTCTTTGAGTGAGAGACCAGGAGGACGCAGATGATAAGGTAGAGACAGAGAGGGAGAGAGAGTGAGAGAGAGAGGATGAGCGATAGAAAGAAAGGATCTGTGAAAGTGATGGGAGTGGGTCTAGGGTTAGATAATGAATTGATTTTTTTTTTTTTAAGGAAGAGAAATAATAAAATATAGAGAATAAATAAAATATTTTAAAAAAAATTGTAATAACGAAATCATTTTTTTTTTGGGGTGGCGTCTTGACTCATCAAGGCACTTTGTCACGGTGAATTATGGGCAGCTAGTGCGGCGGAATTAAGCGCTCGGCGATGCTCAAGCAGAATGATTTAGGGGTTGGGTTGCTCGTGCACTTAGGCCCTCCTCTCGGGCTCCCTTTTTTTTTTTTTTGGTCAAATCACTCTTGCGCCATGCTGGGCAACACATGCAGTGCATATTGGGCCACTCTAGCGGGGAAAATGGGCTACTCAAGCGGTCCAACAATAGCCAATTAAGGCGGTTTGCTTGTGCCGTAATGTGTGTCGTATGTGCGTTCTACTCTCTCTCTTTGTTTTTCTTTTTTTTGAAAAAAACATTGCTAGAGCCATTTACTCCCCCAACTGAACTTGTACCTTTATTTGACATTCAAAATAAGAATAGCACTATGAAAACATCTAAAAGTTCAATAAAGGTATAATCTTCACACGACAACCATGGGTACTACTTTTCTCCCTAACCATGTTTGTAACTTTTCCTATTCTCCAATAGGATAATAGACTAGGTTGATTCGGTATTCAGAATTGAGGCAACTAATGCTACCTCGACCTATGGGGTTGCCATACAAAGTTCAAGCCGGGGTGGTTTGGAAGCAATCTCCACACCCTTGGGTATTTAAACCAGACTTTAGTCTCAGAAATTTCAAACATTTGCATTCTAGGATTTGTCGTTCAAACTCTAGTTTCCACCATCTCAGTTGATCTCCTAAGAACTCACTACAAACACAGTTAGGTGGCTATACGGTATCGAGGATGTCGTTCGGGCACGACTAACACCAAAGGACTTGCACTTTTAGAGGATTTAAAATCCCCTAGACTCAAAACAATTACGATAGAAGATATATTGGGTTGTCTAGTGGACAACCTCAATCATCTCCCCTCTCTCAATACCATCAACATAATGTTTCAATCTTTGGCCATTGACCTTGAAGGTCGTATCATCTTGTGGATTTTTAATCTCAATCGCCATATGAAGAAATACTTCGATAACCTCATATGGGCCATCCTTTGAGACGGATTTTACTTGGAAACAACCGCAATTTGGCATTGACCAGCCACACTTTTTGGTGAGGTTTGAAAGACTTACAAGAAATGTGTTTATCATAAAATGTCTTAGTCCTAGCCTTGTAAATTTGAGAGCTCTCATATGCATCATTGTGGAGCTCCTCTAACTCATTGAGTTGGAGTTTTCAATGGTCTCTAGCTTTGGCCATATCAAAATTAAACTTCGTAATGGCCCTGGCTGGTGTTCTAACTCAATAGGGAGATGGCGGGCTTTAGAACACAATCCTATATGAAGACATCCCAATGGGTGTCTTGTATGCTATACAATAGGCCCAAAGTGCATCAACCAACCTAGTGGACTAATTTTTCTATCGGGCCTCACAGTTTGCTCAAGGATGTGCTTGACTTCCTATTAGAAACCTCTACTTGACCATTAGTGCGGAGGTGATAAAAAGTGCCAACTTTGTGAGTGATCATGTATTTGCACCAATACCTCGAAGAATCTGTTGCAAAAATGTTTGTAAATGTCACTCATTATGGCATGTAGGAACCAAAAGCAGAACATGGTTTTATGGAGGAATTTAACCACAACTTTGTGGTCATTCGTTCTGATGGCCACTATCTCAACCCACTTGGAGACATCGTCCATTGCCACCAAAATGTATTCAAATCCAAAAGATAGTGAAAAGGGACCCATAAAGTCGATGCCCCAATCATAAAAAATCTCAACAATCAAAATAGGGGTCATCGGCATCATTTCACATCATGACATAGAGCCCATTCATTGACAGCGCACAAGCTCTCTGAAGTTATGGGCATGTTTGAAGAGAGTGCCAATAGAACCCACATTGTAAAACCTTGGCGGCCATTTTCTACCCATGAAATGGTGCCACATACATGAGTGACCAAAGGTGAGAATGCTATAGGTTTCACTCTCGGGCACACAACAGAATCACTTGATCCAGACAATACTTGAACAATTCGGGTCTTCCCAAAAATAGTGCTTGACTTGTGAAAAATCATTCTTTGTCTTGCTTAGATCAAGTTTTGGGATTTTCCCAAGCTGCAAGTAATTCACTATGTGAGCAAACCACGGAGGGTCACTGTGACACATAAAAAGTTACTCATCTGAAACAAGTTGTGCAAGGCTAAGGGATCACTTTCGTGTGCTCAATAAGGATTCGGGATAAATGATCTGCAACGACATTCGTAGATCCCTTCTTGTCTCGGATTTCTTCATCAAACTCATGAAGGAGTAAAATCCACATAATCAACCTAGGTTTGGTCTCTTTCTTGGACAATAAGTACCGCAAAGTGGCGTGGTCAGTGAACACAATGACCTTAGACCCTAGGAGGTAGGACGAAACTTATTGAGTGCAAAGACAACGACTAGTAACTCTTTCTCAAGCTGTAGTGTAGTTTAATTGAGCATCGAAGAATACGACTAGCATAGTATAGAACATAGGGAACTTTATTCACCTTGGCCCCATATAATCTCGAAAGGAATGGACCAATCAGGGGATTGCATGATGGGTGCAATAGAAAGTGTAGCTCAGAGTGTTTCGAATGCCACCAAACATGCTTGGTCAAAGACAAATGGGGCATCCTTGGCCAATAGAGTGCATAAGGGGTGTGAGATCTTACCAAAGTCTTTGATAAATCGGTGGTAAAAACCCGCGTGCCCTAGAATGAAGCGACTTGGCCCACAGAAGTAGGTGGGGACAAGCCAGAGATCAAGTCAACCTTGGCCTTATCGACCTCTATACCACAGGGAGACATAATGTGTCCCAGTACAATACCCTACCGAACCATAAAATGGCTCTTCTCTCAACTGAAGCAAGGTTTGTCTCCACAATGAGTAAGGACTTTAGTTAAGTTCCAGAGACATTCTCAAAAGACGGCCCAAACACGGAGAAGTCATCCATAATGACCTCTAAGAATTTCTCTACCATATCAAAGAAGATAGCCATTATGCACCATTGAAAGGTCCCTAGTGCATTGCAAACCCCAAAGGGTATTCGGCGATAGGCAAAAGTGCTAAAAGGACATGTAAAGGTCGTCTTTTCTGGTCATCAAGATACAGGAACTTGATTATAGCGAGAATAGCCATCAAGGAAACAATAATAGCTCTGCCCTGTTAACCGCTCTAGGATTTGATCAATAAAAGGTAAGGGAAAATGATCCTTCCTAGTCATGGAATTAAGCCTACATTAATCAATGCACACTCGCCACCCCGTGGTAGTTCGTTTGGGGACTAACTCTCCTTGCTCATTCTCCACAATAGTGATGCTCGCTTTCTTGGGCACCACTTGTGTAGTGCTTACCCACTTGCTATCGGAGATAGGGTATATAATACTTGCATCCAATAACTTCAAAACCTCTTTTTTTACTACATCTTTCATGTTAGGATTGAGCCTCCATTGCATTTCACGAGAAGGTTTGGTATCCTCCTCTAAATGTATATGATGCATGCATCCCTCTCAAATCAGCTACCAACCACCGTATAGCACTTCAATGTGCCACGAGAACACTCATTAATTGACTCTCCTACTCTGTAGTTAAGTCAAATGTAACGATGACTGGTAAAGTATCCCGAGGCCCTAAAAAGGCATACTTGAGTGTGGCCAGGAGTGGCTTCAACTCAAGTGTAGGTGGTGTGACTAAGGTTGGTATGGCAGGCTCTCTAGACAGAGGAGAAAGGGACTCAAACCGAGCTTTCCACGGAGGAAAATCCGGTGTAGAAGAAGAATCAAGTAAAGCATTCACTTCCTCAACTGACATGTCAATATCAAAATTGTCAAACCCAAAATGAGCTAAACAAGCCTATAAAGGGTCCTCTACGAGAATGAAGGGTAAAGCCTCCTCTACTATCTCACACATAACATCCACAAATAAGCACTCCTCTTTTTCATGGGGTTGTTGGGATGCTTGGAAAGCATTGAGTTTTACTTTCATATTCCCAAATGAAATATCCATAACATGATATGACAATTAATACATGCATTAGCAGTAGCCAAGAAAGGTCGACCTAAGATCATCGAGATTTGTTTCCTAAATGACTACGGTTTCATATCTAAAACCACAAAATCAACAGAAAATAAAACCTATCAACTTTTACTAGCATCCTCAATCATGCCACATGGCACTTTGAGAGCAGTCGACCAACTAGAGTGTGGCGATAGTGGCCTTCAACTTCATAAGCGAATTTCTCATACATAGCATACATCAACAAATTGACACTAAGCGTGGCGGTTTCTGCGCTCCTCGGAGAGTTTAGTCTCCTCGGATGCGATTCTCTCTGATTTAGACTCCATGGTTTTGAATGCCTTCACAAGTGCAATGTGAAATAGAAAAGGAATGAGAGTCTAGCTCGGAAAATCTTAGAAAAATCCATTAATCACCGGAGATACCAAAAATGAATTGCATTGCCAAATTTTATAACCAAAGTTGTGTAAACAAAGGAACTTAAGTATGAGAGAGGAAGGTTATGAATTGAGCACCCGCTCACCCGATCAAAGATTGGCCTCTACTAAATCATGATGTGAATTTTATAGACATTATATGCTCATGTTGATTATTTGATATACTAACATTATTATGTGAAGCAAACAATTATAGACCACGTCACTTACTTTGGGGGCTTTGATTTCCGTGATTTTGAAAGAGTTTAGAGGAATATATGCAACTCAAATGAAAAAATGAGCTCATATGTACAACAATCAAAGTCATTCTAATTTAAGCAAAATAGCCTCCATCCATAGGCATTCATAGAATTATTTCAAGTAAGCAAGTAGACTTGTGGTAGTATGTAACATGGTAACACAAACACACATATAATATGCTAAAAGCAAAAAAATGCTCACCCGATTATAGCAAGTGGCATGCCAAAGAAAAAGAAGAGAGAAAAATGCATGATCCTAATATGCAAAATGACTAATGCAACACATATAAAATGCAACTAATAAATTCAGCTACTAACATGACATATGAAGTAACTCAAAGCATGAGGTAAGCTCACATAAACGTTTAGGAATTGATCAGAGCATTTTGTATGATGAGTCGAATTTTAATGTATGTAAAAATGGATGTGAAGCCTGGGAATGATAAAGGAAAACATGATGCTTTTGTACAACCACAGTAAGCATGTAAATAAAAGGAAGAAAGAAATGGGGGTTGGAAGACATACATCAAATGTTACAAATTTGCCCTCTTACAAGAGGGCCTAGATGTCCTAATTAATTAATTATTACATCACCAAATGAATAATCATCTAATTTATTACATTTAAAAATATTACAACAATAAATATTAAAAATGAACATGAACCACATGTGCCCCAATGAGAACATCCCTTAGAAACTGTACTGTCTGCCTTCAAGAAAACTACCCTGTCTTAACCTCAGCCACAACTCTATGTTTCAGCAACTGCACTTTGTTTACCTTACTTTGAAGCCTAAGCAGGCTGCGATGAAGCTTGGTAGGTCTATTCAAAAACGACCATGCCCCATTTTTGGCAAAAGAACACATTTTGTGCACTAATGTAAAAGCAGTGTGAGCAGAGAATTTTAGGAGATGTTTATCCTTCTGCGCTTCCTATCATGAAGACACTCAAGGGAAGAGTAGATTAACTTCTCAAATCATCAACCATCGCAAGGTTGTTGTATGATGATCTTAGAAGCGATAGGAAAAGGGCTTTACCAAGCACAATATAAAATACATGACTCTTCTACTCACCTCCTTCCTATTATGAAATTACTTCAAGGAAGAGATGGATGTGCTTTATAAACCATCAAACATCACAAGATAGTATGTGATGATTATAGAAGCAACTAAGACTAAGAAAACTACAACAACTCAAAAATTGTTGTAAACTCTTCTTCCTACTCATGGAATAAGGATGAAACATCCATTTCCATGCTTCAAAGTGGAACTAGAAGAGTTTTCAACACTTTTCAAAAGATCTCTATATGAGCAATAATAGGAACAAGAGAGAAAACAAAAAGCAAGATATCTATCAAAGCCTAAACACACAACTTGTCAAAGTTGTTGACAACTCTCTTTTGCTCATAGAATAAGAATGAGACACCGTTTCCATGTTTTGAAAATGATCGAAATGAGAGTTTTCAACACTTTGACACGGAAGCTATCACCTAACCGAGGTAAACAAGAATAAAATTAAAAGCGAAAAAGTTTACAACTAGTATGAAACTTGTGGTGGGCGGCTAAGTGCTAAACCCCATGGTCACAAGGTTTCAATATACTTTAAGGAAAGCTATAAAAATAAAAGAAATACCATCAAATGGATGAAACACTCGTCCTAAACATAGCCAATCCTTGAGGACTTACAACAACACAATTATAATATTCAAAACATAAACTAAAGCATTAAACAGCCACAAATATCAAAAAATAGTGGTAAAACTAATAGAAAGCAAGGAAGAAAGTAAAGAATAAGTTATTATGATTATGCCTCTGAAGTGGTGGTTAACCCATCCACTTTTGTAGCTTTAATCACATATTTCAGCCTCCCAAAATAGTTCAAAATAATATATAAAACAAGGAAAAGAGAAATTAAAGGAGAAGTAAGGAAGAAGATGCAAAATTATACCTCTTGAAAAGAGAGGTAAGTTCTTAGTTAACAAACTTGATTCTAAACACCCTCAAGTTTATGAAATATGGTTTGAAATTTCAACAAAAGCTTCAAGAACAAGCTTTAATGGTGTATGTATTGTGTATGTATAGTTCAAGATCAACTTGAAAATCAATTATATCTGATTCAAACCAACTAATACTCATAACTACAAGTTAGGAAGCATTGATCAAGCGAATTATCACCTTTAATGTATAAGTGCGAACCATCTCAAGTAGCATAGTCGTTCACTCTAAACTAGGGTAGCGATGCGACTCGTCCCTTGTAGTATGGCTCATCTTATGCCTTGAATATGAAAGCAAAAGAAAACCATCGCATGGAAAGCATTCCTTGATCACAAAAAGAAGAATACTTGAAGAAATAATGGAAAATATATTTAAATCTTCTTGAATACCCTACAACTTGTTCAAATGATTATATAATCAAAAATCAAAAAAACCCTATTTACTTGGCTAGGGTTTCATCAAAACCCTAGAAATAGGAGAACTAGCCACTCATGGAGGAGTGAAAAGAGGTAGAGGAAAAAACCACCATGAGAGATATTCTTGAAGCTTCAAACCCTTCTCTTCAAACCCTAGCCCCTCCTATCCTTTGGAAAATTTTAGAACCCTTGAACTACCTATTTTCTTCTTTTTACTCTTAGCGAGCAGAGCTCAAAATTCTAGGCATGTATCCTAGGTGGCCCGTTCGAGCGCCCACAATTTCCACTCGAGCGATGGTTGGCCGCACATGTGGTGAAGTCCAGCTGCATGTGCAGTGAAGTGGTAGGCCGAGAAGTTTCAATGCATGCTCGAAGAATTTACTTTTGTGCCACTTTTTGCCTGTATTGCATGTTGCCTGTGAAATCTATACAAGTGCACAAAACACATCATCTTTGCCAAGTAAACACAATTGAAAGACTATAAATGTAACTTAAGCGGTCGCAATGTGGTACCTTTCGGCCTACATCACTCTCAAAGGATATATGCCATAGGCATATGCTAAGTGAGCCTAGGCACTTGGACCTCTAGGAGTGTACATTAAGTGGTCCATTATGAAAGAGTAATTAGTTGATGTATCTGAACAACCCAATAAAGACTAATGTGAATTAATTGGAATAAAAATTATGTGCTAGTATTTATATAATGGACTTAAATATTTTTAAGTTTTGTATCTTGAAAAATCTAAAAGTCCTTGAGATATTGATTTGTGGTTATGTTTCAATTTTAAACAATAAATAACAATCCCAATCAAATAATCAAAAGAAAAATCGACACAACGATTTAAGGTGGAAAAACCACAATTGGAGTGCCTCCAAATGTGATAAAAAAAAAAACACAGGCTAGAGCCACAAAACAATCCACTAGGAAGACAAAAAGAAATTATACAAGTGTAACCTCAATTACCTAGTGAATCTATACTCGAATTGAACCGACCCCGATGTGCCTTTTCCACCACCGTCTTCACCTTGAAATTGTCTTGCCTAATGTTGAATCTACAATGCTGATATTGAATCCACAATGATGAGCCACTCTAGAATCCACCAAAGCTCTAGACCCAAGTTTCCTGAAATTCATCGAAGAACAACTTTATCTTTTGTGAGCAGAAACAATAATAATAACCCTTGATGTTTAACAATCGAAGTTCGTTGACCAATCGATCACCTTCTACACAAAGGAAACTCATATAAAACGACCTCTAATAGAAAAAACCTTTTCTTTTCTTTCTCTCCAAGATTCTAGATAGCTTAAACCCTAAAACGATCGAACAACGCACTTTATAGTAAACTGGATCGCGAAGACCGCTCGAGCGCACATTTCATTGCTCAAGTGGTGTGACTAGAGCGATGCAAAAACATATAAGTGACCACTCGAATGCAACTTTCCTTTGCTCAAGCGGTAAAACTTTCTTCCCGAATACTCATGTGCACAAGGACCGCTTAGCGGTCAAACAACTTCAACTACATTTTTCCTTTTCGATCCCCATACATAGTGGTGAAGTGGAAAACATGAGCGCCTCAAGATCACAAACTCCTCTTGCATAGGCACAATTAGGGTTGGATTCACATATAAACATTCATAGTCTCACTCAAATAAAAAAGCGAATAAAATTATAAGCTGAAAAGTTTTGTCAAATGGGATTGTCAATTACAAAAACCTAACATATATTTTTTAATGCAAATACAAGTCTTAAAATGTTTATTTTGTCTCAATACTTTTTGAAGATATTGATAAATAAAAAATAACTAGAACTTAAAATAAATAAATTTAATCAATAAAACGATTATATAACTCTTTTGAATGCAAAAAAAAAAAGACCACAATATCATTAAGGCAACCTTTAAAGCCACAAGGGACTAAATACCGTTGAGCGGCAACATGCCCAAAGAGATGCTTTCGTAGTCCCATTAGCCTTCCTAGGAAACTAATGAAAAGAAAACCTGTTACATCTAGCTAAAGCTATAATATCCTCAATAATGGAAGCACAGTCCCATAAAGATCAGTCTCAGATACACACAACAAAACGACCAACTTGTTATCCCCTGCAATTTCAACCTAGGAAAAATTAAGAGCTTGGGCCATAAGACACCTTTTGGATAGCAAGGGCTTCCTCTTGAATAACTGATTGAACCTCAAGCCTTTGCACTACTCCATCTAGCTAAAAACCATGGAATCCCTAAATAACACAACAATAAAGGCCTTAGAAGACTCAAGTTTAACGGAAACATTGTTGGAAAAACCCCTATATTTTTACCTCCTTGTGTAATTAGAAAATAGGCAACAAACCACAAACAACAAGCAATAATATGGTTAAAAAATTAAAGACACAAAAACAATCACAAAAGCACGAAATTTACTTGGTTCGACAAAAATGCCTACATTCACGGGTCTAATTCCGAATCAACTTCCACTATAAAATAATAAGGTTACAAGATATCATCTCTAGTCACAACTAAAGGCATACAATCGTCAACATAATATTCTTGGATCACTAATCAATAATTATATCATCACCACTAAGGTGGGTTTTAACAAAATCAACAAGAGATAAAGTTTAGGTCTCACCAAAGTAGATATCCCAAACTACCAATCTAAGAGAGCGTTGACAAGATCCACTCCAATCAAAATGTATAGCTCGTCCACAAGAACAACATGCTGAAATTTCATCAGATCGAACTTAAATCAACCACCTAATCTTGGCTTGAAATGTTGGAGAAAACCTAACTTTTCTTCTCTCTCTCTCTCTCTCTCTCGACACTATATGTTGTTCTTTGCTATGTTTTTGAATTAGGGACAAAAGGTCTCTATTTTTTCTTTTGTTTAGTGAGGCACAAACTTAGCTTTCATGGGAAGCTTCACAAAGTAAATAAATAAACATTTGACTCATTTAGAGTCTTTGATGTGGGACCCCCAATAAAGAGAGAACCACCCAACAAATCTCCTATCCCCAACTTAGGTGAGGGGCACAACCAACCCGATTATGTTTCTACAAAAATCATGTTTCTCCTTAGACAATAATTTAGTCATCATATCTGACCCATTCTCTTTAGTGTAAACCTTCTCAAGTTGAAGCAAGTTTTCTTCCAGCACATCACATATCCAATGATACCTCACATTAACGTGTTTTGACCTTGAGTGGAATGTCGAATTCTTGCTCAAGTGTGTAGAACTTTGGTTGTCACATAAGTGAACGCACTTCTCTTGATTTAACCCCAATTCATGTAGAAATCTTTTAAACCATAACATTTCCTTGCATCCCTCTGCCATTGCAATGTATTCGGCCTCTGCCATAGCAATGTATTCGGCCTCTGTGGTAGATAGAGAAACACATTTTTGCAACTTAGATTGCCAAGAAATAGCTCCTAAAAAAGTCATCAAGTACCTTGATGTGGAATTCCTAGAATCAATGTCTCTAACCATATTTGCATTTGTGGAGCCTTCTAGTAGAGTTTTTCTATCTCCAAAACATAAACATATCTTGCAAGTGCCTCTAAGATACATGAGAATCCATTTCATTCTGATCTAATAATCTTTTCCATGATTGGAAATAATCCATTGTCTATGAGCACGATTGATTAATTAAGTCAATCGGGTTTCTATATTCTAATTAGATTACATTTTTTGTAATGGTTATTGGCATATTCAGAATTGCCTCATGCTTGTATATGTGAGATGTTGTTGAATGGTACAAACATATATCAATAGGCCGATATTTGGTATCATTGTGGTTGTTTCTTGGCTATTCATTTTCTATGATTGGAGAAAGTTAAACATATGAGATTCAAGGACATCCATTGTCTCACCAAGTTCATTCAAAGTTTCCTATTTTGGTTCAATCACATGGCCTTGAACTTATGCTGATTTAGGTAGTGCTAGATGTAATAACTTCTTTGAATCTTATAGTAATGAACTTTTATGTTAAAGAGTTTTTCTCTGACAGACTCATGAATAAATCAAGTATTTTTTTCTTGACATTTGAAAATGTATCATTTTCCATACTTGAAGTATTGGCTACTCATTCTCTTTCATTTTTCTCTCCTCACTAATTTGCCTTTAGGTAGTGCTAGGTCCACTTTTCTTCTTTTTCTTGTCCCTCTTTCTGTTTATTTGTTCATTAGATAATATGGAAAGTTGCGTTAGTATCTACTCTCAGCACTTATTTTCAGAGCAAATTAGTGTATATCCCTTGTCTATGGACCAATATTTTGAAATCTAGACTGTTTATTGAACTGGCTATATAACCTAAGAAATAAACTATAAATATTTTATAGTTTGTGATGACACTAGCTCTGTAATTTTCAAAGTTCAATTGCTCTTTTCATTATCTCTAAAAAATCAAATCCTCGAGATATTGATTCGTGATTATGTTCCAATTTTAAATAGTGAATACCAATCCCAGTCAAACAATCTATAACAAATCGACACAATGATTTAACATGGAAAAATCACAATTGAAGTGCCTCCAATTGTGATAAAAAATAATGGGCCAAAGCCACAAAACAATCCACTAAGAAAACAAAAAGGAATTACACATGTGTACTCTCAATTACCTAGCAAATCCACGCCCAAATTGAACCGACCCCAATGTGCCTCTTCCACCACCATCTTCACCTTGGAATTGCCTTGCCCAACATTGAATCCACAATACTGATGTTGAATCCATGACAATGAGCCACTCCAAAATCCACAAAGCTTTAGGTCCAAGTTTCACGGAATCCATCGAAGAATACATCTCTCTTTGTGAACATAACAATAAAATGACCCTTGATGAGGTAAATATGAAGTTGTAGATTCATCGATCACTCTCAAATCATCAAGGAAGCACTTATAAAACACCCTCAATATTACACACTTTGGCTTTTCTTCCTCTCTAAAAATCTAGATGGGTTAAACCCTAAAACAACAAATGGTGCACTTTATAGTAAGCGGATCATAAAGACCACTCGGCGCACACTTCACCACTCAAGCAACATGAGTAAAAAGCGATTGCAAAACATATAGGCCAACGATTGTAAAACTTGCTTCCTAGAAGTTTAGTTTGCGAGCAGAGATACTAGATGCTCCTATTCCTTTGCTCAAGTGGTCAAACAACTTTGGCCAGGCCACTATCCTCGATGCCACACAGGCACTACCCTAGACCGCCATGGGCGCTACCTGCACCCCACTAGGTGGGCAACTCGATCCTCATACATAGTCGGTGAAGTAGTGAGCAGAGAATGCTCGAGAATCACGGAATGTCGGCTAAACTTCACTATTTAGGCGTTACTCGGGTTGGATTAGTTTCTAAATACTCACGGCCTCCTTTGAAACAAAAGAGTAAATAAAATTAAAAATGAAAAGGGTTTTTGTTAAATAGGATTGTCAATTATAAAACCTAACAATCTCCTCCTTTGGCTTAGTGACAAAATATACCTAACAAACAAATTCCTAATCACCCAACCCATTACAACCAACCAAGATGGCTTTCTCAAGGCCATGATGCGCAAAACGACTATTAGTGCCATGATCTACCAGACAATTATAAATAGACATATGATAAGATTATCTTAAAGCATGAATAGATGGAAATTTTAAGAACATGTAGACATAGAGTATATGAAAGCAATAGACATATGACAAGATTATCTTGAAGCATGAATATATTAAAATTTTAAGAACATGAAAACACACAGTATATGAGAGCAATAGACATATAACAAGGTTATCTTGAAGCATGAATGATAGTAATTTTAAGAACATGCAGACACACTCAAAAATTGTCCCTCAAAATTCTCCCCCTTGTTGTCATGAATTGTCAAAAGAAGCTCAGTCAACTAAGCATAAACACCACACACAAGGACATTATGATGCAATAATCAATAGCATGCAAGAAATAAGTAATAAATAAGAAATACATAGTGTCGCTTGCTTTTCGTGCTCCTTTTGGATACGACTAACCCTACAGTTCGGACTCCTGTGGTTCTGAATCTAATTTCACAAGTGCAATGTGAAATAGATAAACACAAATGAGTCCAAATCTGGCAATTCTTTTGGAAAATTGATTTTGAATCAAAATGTCAAAAATAGATTGTTTTGCCAAATACAAAGTCGCTATCTAAATATTTTGGAAAATTTAGAAAACTCGTGACTCGTGCCAAGGCCACGTGTCCATCAACACCAAGATTGTCTCGGCTCAGGAACTTAGGTACGAGAGGGGAAGGTCATGAAGTGCGCACCCCACTCGCCCGATCAAAGATCGGCCCCTACTAATCATGATGTGATTTTTATTTACATTATATGCTCTTGTTCGATTATTAGGCCAACTTTACTAGGTAATGCTGCAAGTATAGACTAATTTATAAAAGTTGGAGCATTTGATTTCATGTTTGTTTGAAAAAAGGATTTTGAATGCCGTCACTGAAAAAGTGAGTTTGTATGTACATTAATCAATTTATTCCAATTCAAGCAATTAGCCTTAATCATTAGCATTCAAGCGAGATATATCATAAGCATAGCCTCATGGAATCATGCTTTGATGACATGGCAACAATCTGCGTATGTGATATGTTAAAACAATTAAATGCTCACCTAGTACTCGAGTCAAAACAAAGCAAAATAATTAGAAAACATGCATGTCTCTAACTAATGCAAAATGACTAATCGACACATACAAGATACAATTAATGGGCAGCCACTAACATGGTATTTGAATCAATTTGATAGCATGCGGTTTGATGCGTATTCAAAGAATAGTGCTTTGTTAGAATGATGAACCGAGCTTTGATGCGTGGAAGACAAATGGATACTTTGGACATGGAAAATGCTAATTAAAACATGATGCTCTATTCTACCATCATAAGCGAGAAATAAAAGGAGAAATAAAGAGGGTTGGAAGACATACACACTTATTACACTTTTGCCCTCATGCAAGAGGGTCCGAATGAATGTCTAAGTGTAAAGAAATAAACTAACTATTACAAAACCAAATGAAGGAATAAAGTTAATGAATACTAAATAACTAACTAGCTATCTAATTTATTATAACAAGGATGAACAATAAAACTAACCAACTAGGTTAACTAACTATGGCAATTACAAATAAACATTAATAATAATTACAACAATACTAACTACAATGGTATTTAATTAATTGCAACAATAATGGGGACATTAATTTACAACATTGATAAACAAAGATGCACAAGGATTGCTCGCATTATTTGTTTTAAGAAGTAGCTCTGTCTACCTTCCTTGGAATCACATACATTTCACCTTCAACCCTTTACATTTACGCAAAAATACACCGTTTACCAAACATTGGAGCCCGGCCGGCCGCCAATGAGGCCTATCCGGGCAAAAACAAGGCCGGACGTGCCCTAATTTCATGCAAAACCCTATTTTTGTGCTCTGGGGTGAAAATAGTGCAGATAGAGCCTTACGAGCTCTATTTGTCCATTACGCTCTTCTACTGTCATGGAGAGGCTCAAGAGAAGAGCGAAGTGGGTTCCAAAACCATCAACAAGAAAGTTGATAAACGATGATTTCAGAGACAATTGGACAAAAATCAATAAATGTAATGAACAACCACTCCTCTCTCCTATCATGAATTGAGCTCAAAGAGGGAGATAGAGACGCTTCAAGT
Source organism: Camellia lanceoleosa (assembly GCA_025200525.1). Lineage (NCBI taxonomy): Eukaryota > Viridiplantae > Streptophyta > Magnoliopsida > Ericales > Theaceae > Camellia > Camellia lanceoleosa. Next base: position 53,701,609 of record CM045769.1, on the reverse strand, counting down.
TTCATCAACACATCATGAATTAGTGCGTGACAACACTTGACACTATGGACTTGGCATAACGTCTGGCCGAATCCAAGCAATCTTACTCATTTTCTTTACGTCGGTTTCATTGGTTTTAAGCCCATTTTATTAGTCCTTTCCATTCTTTAATCAATTTGTCCAAAGTGATGGTTAAGTCCACTACATGAGAAGAAATGTCAAATGAGAAGTGATCTGAGGCATGAAAGAGGGACTATGCCTTGACGATGAACCTCCAAGAGGTTAAGCCATTGAGTATAGGTCTCTTTTCCATGACTTAAATAACCATCAATCTTCGAGACAACTCCCAAAAAAGAAAAAAGAAGAAAAGAGGAGATTGCGAGACATGATTGTGTGAGATTAAGAATAAGACTCTTAATATGAAAACCAAGCAAAGAAAAGCTATCAACTCAAATGGCTTGATGTCTAAGGCTTAAACAAGTAAAGCCATGAGGACTGACAACATGATATGCAAAGTATTCAAAGCATGAACCAATTAAATGAATTAAAACAAGTCTAAACAGCCCCTAATATGTAAAAACCAATGACTAAAATGATGTTTAAAGAGTACAAAAAAGATAGGAAATAGCAAGGAATCACAAAGGCTAGTGAACAAGAGCAAGGGGAGGTGGCTAGCCCTCCATTTTGAGACCTCAAACCATGTTTTTTTAGCCTTTTTTGAACTCTGAAAATCAGTTTGAAGACTCAAAAAAAAAGGAATGTAAAGACAAGGGTGTGAGCTAGGAAGTAAGGTGCAAGAAAGGATATTAAACCCTTCTACCTTTGGTAGCTATTCAAACCCAAGTTTTAACACTTGAAATGGATTTTAATCAATACAATGATACATGAAATTGATAGTAAGAGACAGAATTGAAAGTAAGAGAAAATATGGTAAGCTTATACCTCTTAAAGAGGACAAGCTCTTGTTATGGATCAAACTTGGTTCGAATACACTCTCAAGCTTGAATTGTGATTCTCAAGGTTCAACCAAGGCTCCAAGGTTAAGGTGTGATGGTGTGTATGGTGTATAGATATAGTTTAAAGATGGCAAGCTTGCTCAAAGATATCTTGCACAAGAAAAAGGAGCTCTCAAGTAAGTGTATAGGCTATTTGGAAATTGTTCAACCCTCAAAACAGAGATATATGCATGTATTTATAGAATTTGATCAAAATAGGTCAAAAATATCTTCAAAAATAGACAGCTGGCGGGCTCCCACCCAAAATAGTGTTTATTGCCACCAAGGCATGGCCGGCTCCTAAAGAGGCACGGCTGGTCCCCAATGTGCTCCCCTATTCCTCTACTTCAGGCTGAGTGTAAGGTGGCATAATATTCAAAAAGGGACCTCTAAAGTATAAACAAAGTAAATAAGAAGGTGTTGGGACCATTTCATAGCCCGACCTTGGAGTCCTTCATTGAGCATCCAGATCACACACAATATAACTTTCATCATTGAGTGCACAAGACAAAGCGCTGAGCCTTATGGGCGATCAAAAAGCGGGTGTCTACAATTGCCTCTTTGTGAGCTCAAAGTCGAAAATGATGCCAAAATGTCAAAGCCCAAAGACGACCCATTTGACGAGGTCGTAAGACTTAGGCAAGAAAATTGATCAAGATACAATTGGTTGAACTCGAGGGTTGCCTATGTATCCCTTTGCGAGGAATCAAACCTGCGTAGTTCGGGGGCAAAATGCAAGATGATATGCATAACATAACTTATGATCATGCAATGAATGCAAATAACAAGCAATGAAACAATGCAATCAAAACAAGAATGCAACATTGAACGAAAGCATAAATCAAACAATGTCTCACATGGAAAGAAGTGAATAAATAAATGCGTCTCATGTAAAAGGGACAAAGAAAGTACAAACCAAACTACATCTTACGTAGAAAGGATGTAAAAAAATGCAAGCCCAACTACGTCTCACGTAGGAGGGGTGAAAAGCGCCATGCCAATATGCTTCTCATGCAGAAGGGGTGGAGGATGATGTGAACATTAGGCGCACTTGATGTTTTAAACCAAAGAAGACAACTCCGAGCGTGTCTCACTCAAAAGGAGGAAAGATAGTATGAACACTAGGCGCTTTGATGTTTTCAACCAAAGAGAAAAGGTGGTGTGAACAACAGAACACTGCTTGTTTTTAACCGAGGAACAACAATGTAACGTGTCTCACGAAAGAAGGAAAGAATTGGTGTGAACAACAAGAACACTGTTGTCTTTAATCGAGAACAAGAACCTAACGTGTCTCACACGAAAGGAGGAAAGGGCGGTGTGAACAACAAGAACACCCATTGTTTTTAACTGATTTGAACAATCCTAACACGTCTCACGTGAGAGGAGGAAAGGTGGTGTGAACAACAGATGCACCTACTATTTTAAACTGAACGGAAACAATCCTAATGTGTCTCACGCGATAGGAGGAAATTAAGTCAACAAATGAGCAAAACTTGATTTGGTTGAGTTTCGGTTTTCTTGTTTTTTTTTTTCTTAGGTTTTCACATCTACCCACACTTTTCCCTCTCCCCCTTTGATTTTTCCTTCTCTCTTTATTTTCTCTCTCTTAGAGTTTTGGGATTTTGGGATTTATCGCTCAATCTTACCCATCCGCTCACTTTTCTTCATTTTTCTATTTTCACTCTATGGCTAGTGATGAGATTCCCATCCCCGACCCTGTTATGGGTATTGGCACTATCCTAGGTACAGATATAGAGGTCGAGGATGTTCCTGAGCCCGCGCAACTTCCCCTTGCTGACATACCATTTGATTCGGCCACCTACCAACCACATACACATGCTTCGACCCCAGACAGTATTTTGAGATTCAAGGGCCTTATCCCTAGGATTGACAAGGACATTCTGCTACGAGAGCCCACGGAGCACTTGTCCGTCGGTGCCTCAACGGTAAGCAATCTTTCTTTTATTTTGCACATATTTTGAATCTTGTAAGAAAACTATCCATTAATGCTATGCCCATATTGATAACATTCCCAACCTACAAGTGATAGCCAAGAGGATTGGCGGCTATGGATCCATGTCTGGCCCCTCGCACTAGTATGAGAGGCTTCCTGTGGAGGTCCACACACTAGTCGATCTTGCTGCTGGCCTTCTGCTCAGGCTCATACAGATGAGGTTGAGGTGCTTTGCGAGGCCCTCATGGAGAGATAGTGGGACACCATAGATTCATTCCATTTCTCATCGATTGAGGAGCTGAATATGACCCCGTATGATTTCTCGATGCTCAGCGGCCTGTGGATAGGGATTGGCGGCCCGATCCCATTTGATCCTAATATGACGCAGTGGAGAGCTACACAACGTCAGCTTCTCGAGGCGATCCCAGACACCACCAGCTATGGGATGGTGCAATATAGTTAGCTCTTGGATCGCTTGACCGACCCTTAGCCAGTCACCTCAGAGGAGGTTACTCAGTATGCCCATGGGTTTCTCATGTATCTCATCGATACTACCTTGTTTACGAATAGGGAAAATACCGTAGGGCTATATATCTTGGGCGCACTCGTGCACCTACCGCAGGTGGCGAAGTATGATTGGGGTGGTGCCAACCTAGCTACCTTGTACTGCTATATGAGCTCCGTATCTCGCCGTAAGGCAGATTCACTTGGCGGCTATTGGAGAGTTTGAGAGGTACACCTCACACTTACTTTTTTGTTCAGCTTTGCATTTCCTGCTCATTTTTGCTTTGTATTTTTTGTTTATCTCTACTCATTTACTTCATTCATCTTTTTCTACTTGTAGGTATGGGTTTACACGTATTTCACTTCTCTAGTTCTGATCTCAGTGAGGCCGATTGAGTTGTCATCACCCCACTCCCGGTACTACAACTCCCGATTCTAACGGTGCCACCGAGTAGACCGAGGCTTCCCTTACTTCCACCGTTTCTTTGACACCATCACTGCGGATCAGGTAACAAAATACTAGTTTCCATACTGTTATTTCCATACTGTTGTCCAAACTCCTGATATCTAATTCTTGCCTAGCACCTTCTGCTCACAGGTTGACTGGTACCCTTCGGCGGGCATCCCTCAGGCAGCGAGGGTGACTTATGCTACTGTATGGGAATCTTATTTGAGGGCCCTTTCAGCGAGGCATACTATTTAGGGGAGCAATTCATTCGCCAAACCCAAGGTCAGGCCGATCCTGACATCCCACATCCTCCTTCTTCCTATATGAGGATAGTTGACGATCTCCATGATGGGCCCCAAATCAATCACCTCACGCAGGGAGAGGACGGTGACCGGTACCATGAGCCTAGTGACTTCACTACCTTCTTACAGACTTAGGTGATGCCGCCTCTTACCTAGGGTGTGATCCGCGCCGTTCCTGAGGTCGTTGCTGTTGTCACTGTCACTGGAGCGAGTCATGTTGCAGCTTCTATCCCTGGGCTTCCGGTGATTCCTACTGAGGTTATATACATGCGACTAGACAGGGTGATTGAGCAGATCTCCCTTAAGCACTTTGAGAAGAGGGATCGCAGATTAGTGATTGCTCCTGGCATCGAGCAGGTACACATTTCTCTATATATCTGCCCACTGTACTTTCTCATTTTATGCCCATTGTGCTTTATTACTTGCTGTCCACTGTGCTTACTTTCTACCCATTGTGCACCATTATCTTGTTTCATATTCTCAAATTTTTTGTAGGTACCTGTAGGATATGTGGATGACCTCCTCCGGACAGTTGATAGACTGCTCTTGATGGTGCGGAAGAGGCAGACTGCTCTATCCACCCATGGGATTGAGGTACACTTTGCCCTAGTTTATGATCATTACAATCTCGTCCATAATTCTGTTGGTCTCTTTTGATATCTGTACTCTTTTTCAGCTTGAGCCAGCACCAATTGCACCTGTAGGACCTCCTCTAGCTAGGAGATGGAGACGGGGCCCAATGAGAGGTAGAGGAGGGGCTAATCGAGGAAGAGGCCGAGTGAGACAACGCTCACCCTCCGAGGAGTCCTTTGATGAGTACACGAACCCCGAAAAAGAGGGAGAAGAGGTGGACGTGCAGTCTAGCAGCCCTAGTGATGACAGTGATGTGCCTCCTTCGCAGCCGAAGAGGAAGAGAGCAAGGAGTAGTTGTTGATTTTCTTTGTTTTTTTTTTTTTTGCTTTGTAGTTAGGAACTATGTAGCTTCAGATAGACCTATGTTTTTTGTTTTTTGGAAGACTTTTCTTTTGTTTTTGGCCTTTGTGAACAACGATTGGGGTTGGAGCCACCTGTTTATAAAAAGGAAAATTTTGAAATTATCTCTTTGCATAATGTGTGATAAATGGCGTAACCTTTGCAGGGTAACTTTGTACAAGACTTTAAAACTGCAAATACCTGCTCTTGCATTCATTCTTGGATTGGATAACAACCTACAACTGGAGAAAATGTAAACTATAACTCGATAACAGAAAAGTACAATGAAAACAACTTGAAAACACTAAAAAACACTTGATACAAACAAAACAAAACTCAAAATATAGCCATAGTGCACCGGGCAAAAGCCTGCCCTTTTTCTACAATCTACTGTCGCTTCAACATTTAGACCCTACGAGTCCAAATAGGCATGGCCAAGCTTCAATGAGGTCAGTCAGTGGGATCCAGCTGTCATGCACTGCCTTTTCTCAAACTCTATAAATGGTGCTCCCATGCTGTTTTTCTGGCAGAATAGAAAGTCGTTAGTATTTTGCTTTCAAGATGGACATGCTGCTCATCAATAGGCTCTGAGATTGGATAACTACTTTGGACAGCTCGAAAAAGGTGAACTTTCGCGGTTTTAGCATAAACACTCTTTTTCCTTTGGGCCATACTTCACTTTATTTTCCTTTTCTCCAAGCCCTTGCCCGATGCTGGAACCCGATCACACATGTATTTCGCTTCGGATCAAAAGAAATGTGTCCGATGCTCGAAGCATTTCAAGCATTGATGGAATCCCACACGACAAAGAAATCATGCCTCAACCTCGTTTGGGCCATGCCCAAGCTTTGGGATGGATGTGTGGGCTCTCTTTGCACGAGGCTCGATACTTGGCTCACGATGGGAAGTTGGACATCCCAAGTTTGATTCATCAGTTTTCCATCACCGGAGATAGAGGCGACCTCCTATGGCGGGGTTATCGGCAGCATGCCCTCTGCTTATGCTTACTCGCATACTTCTTTCTTGCCCCTAATTGCGGCGGAGCCAGCATTAGGTTGATTGGGGGTGGCCAATGCCTGAAAGAGGGAAAGAGTCGCATTGGTTTAAATCGGTCATAACCTTGATGGATTTGGATGCCTTTCATCTACAAGAGACTACCCGATTTGCAGGGATTCCGCTGTTTTTTTAGGTATTGTTTCCCACCCTTTCTTGTTATGATTCCTCACATCAATCGGCACCCACTCTCTATTTTCATCTTTAAATCCCTTTTTCTTACTTTTCTCTCAAGGAACATCTCTCTATTCTTTAATCTCTCTTATTTTTCATCCATTCCCAGGTATGGCTCATGGATAAGCTGAAAGTAGTGGACCCGTGCCCCGAGTACTCGGCGTAGCTACTTTTTCTCGCCAAAGGCTAGTGGACTTCCTTGAGGAGGGACGGTGGTACGATCGATGTGTAGCAGTGTGTCAGAGTCGATGTAACTTGGCATTGCCATTAGCTTAATTTGACTGAGATGAGTTACAGCATGTCCTGTTAGCCGAGTATACAGTTGATTAGCCTCACACACTATGTATTCTATTTCCCTTTCCGGTTTAGATGCCAGTTTGGACATGATAAGACTGGTCCAAAAGAAGAGGTGAAATACTCGGTTTCATTTCCATTCGTGGTTCACACTTGCCTCGGTACCTCACTGCTTGGAGAACGAGAGAGCTTCTGGCCCCTGCCCCTAGCTTCAATTATGCCCTTTCTGGTGAGTGCTTGGCTTGACTTGAGAATGAAGCACAAGTTGGGCCAACTTTGGCTACAGAGACTTCCGCAAGCATGAGCAGAGGACGTAGAACCACCTGACTTATCTATGCCCGTAGTTTATTGCTTTGACCTTTCTTTTCAAGTTTTGTGATGTAAAAGCAACTTTGATTTAAATTAGAGAGTTGGAGAATGTACTTGTGTTGAAATCAATGGCATTAAAGTTATGAGTACTAAAAATTTTCCTTTTGGTTCCAAAATGGTCCGAGTTATAAAAAGGTAAAATTTTGAACAAAATCAACTTTTATTAAAACTTTTCAAAATCGTTTTTGAGAATGATCACCACCTGACACACATAGAATCAACCCTTAAGATGTACAGCCCCGAATCAACAGATTGCAACTACCCATAACTGCCAACATAAAGATCACACAACCGAGCTCACTGATAATAGAGAAAGATGGACTGATCAAATATGAACAAATAGGACAGTTGAGTTGAGATGGTTACGCTAGAACTTCAGGATGAAGTTGCCTATGTATCCCAAAGATAGGAATCAGGCATTACGCAGTTCAGTTCAAGTTCACTCGAGTATTAACTCTCTCTTTTTGCATTCTAACTTTTACCAAGGTCACCCTTTAAGGTTTTCAACCTTGCGAGCTCAATTTTTCTTTATTTCTAATTTTTCATGCTCTAACTTTTGCCTAGGTCGCCCTTCCGGGTTTTCAGCCTAGCGAGCCTCTCAGGGATTTCAACTTGTCCATATTGATCGGCTGTAAAAATTCGAGGCCATCCAAGTCCATGAAAATAATCGCCTCTCCTGACCAGATTGACTTGATGATATAAGAATTAGTCCAATTAGGTTTGAACTTGTCCCTAGGGTCATGAATGGGAGCCTGATTGTCTTTCAGTACCATGTCCCTTTCCTTGAGATTCCTGGACTTAACTTTCTTATTAAAAGCCCTAGCAATTTGGCGTTGGTGGCCCTAGACATGATACAATGCCCTTAGTCTTCTCTCATTAAACAACATTAACTCCTCAAATCTACTCTATTGCCAATCCACCTCCGTTATCTGACACTCGGCCATAACTCACAACAACAGCACTTCAATTTCAATTGGCAAAACAGCCTCCATTCCATAGATGAGAGAATAGGGGGTTGCCCCTGTAGATGTTCGGATTGAGGTTTGGTAGCCCCAAAGCACGAATGGCAATTTATCTAGCCAGTCCCTGTATGTTTCCACCATCTTCCGCAAGATGTTCTTGATATTCTTGTCAGCAGCCTCAACAGCTCCATTAGTCTGTGGTTTGTATATTGATGACTTATGAAAAGCTACATTGTATTTCTCAAGTAGATCCGCCACCTCTTTCTTGAAGTGTGAGTCGTTATCTGATATGATCCCATTCGGAACTCCATACCAGCAGATGATGTTAATTTTGATGAATTTGGCTACATGCGACGCTTTCAAAACCACATAGGACTGAGCTTCCACCCACTTTGTGAAGTAGTCAATCACCACCAAAATGAACTCGTGCCTATTTGACGCCTTTGGCGAGACGGCATTGATAACGTTGATTCCCAAGACTGAGAAATGCCATAGTGAAGTCATGTTGTAAAGCTTAGACGACAGTATGTTCATGCGATTGGCATGAATTTGACTTTTGTGGCATCACCATACAAAACCAATGCCTTCCTCCTCCATGGTTGACCAATAATAACCTTGTTTGAGGATCTTTCGGGCTAGCATCACACCATTCATGTGTGTCCCACACTCTCTCCCGTGGATAGCCTCCATGAGGTGCTTCAATTCCTCTTCTTCCATACACAGCTTATGCATTCCCAAATGACCTCTTTTGTACAGCTTACCCCCGCAGATAATAAATTGAATGGCCAAACGCCGTATTCCCCATTTATCCTTGGCATTTGCCCTTGGTGGATATGCCTCATTTTCTAAAAAGTTCCAAATATCGTAATACCAAGGGTTTTTGTCTTGCACTATCTCTATTGCAGCAATAGTCTCATAAGCTAGCGTGTATTTCTATTCGATAATAATTGGACGCATCTTCACCACCAACGGGATGTCTACCATAGAAGATAGAGTTGCGAGTGCATCAATGAACCGGTTATTCTTTCATAGCAGGTGCATCAATGTTAGTTTTTCAAACCTTCGAATCAGCATATCCAAGGCTTGATGGTAAACCTTCATCTTCTCTTCTTTGACTCTCCAGTCTCTGTTTGCTTGAGAGACAGCCAAGTTTGAATCCCCAATGACATCCAACCTTATTGCCCCTAGTTCTAGGGCAGCTTCCAAACCAGCAATACATGTTTCATATTCTGCTTCGTTGTTGGACACCTTGAACTGGAGTTTGAAGGCTAAGGATATGGGAATCATCGGGTGCTATCAACAACACACCTATCCCATAACCGTACTGATTAAACGTCCCATCAAAGTATATCGTCCAAGTTTTCTCTTCGACTTACAAAAGGTCTTCATCTAGGAACAAGTATTCCACTGCCTCATCTCCTTCTACCAGGTGGTCTGCCAAGAATTCTGCTATAGCTCTTCCTTTACTGGACTTGCGCGTAACATATTTGAGATCAAATTCAGAGAGAATAAGTAGACAACGAGCTAGCCTACCCATAAGTGTTGGTTTCTCAAAGAGATATTTGATGGAATCTAATCTCGAAACCAGGATTACGAAGTGAGCTAACAAGTAGTGCCTCAACTTCCTGGTAGCCCATACCAAGGCTAAGCAAGCTTTTTCCAGGGAAATATAGCGGGTTTCGTAGTCTAGCATCTTCTTGCTCAAGTAATAAATGGCCTTCTTGACCTTATCTTCAGATTCTTAAGCGAGCATGCACTCCATGGTTGAGTCCGTCACTGACAAATATAGAATCAAAGGCTTCCCCGGCTCTAGTGGCGATAACACATGCGGATTCTGGAGGTATTGCTTAACCTGCTCAAAGGCAAATTGACATCAATCGTCCCATTAGAATTAATTGCACTTTACCCAGAGAACCGCGCACCTTCTTTTTAGTCCTTAGTGGTGGCATTTCTAGGATGGCCTTGATTTTGGAAGTATCTACTTTAATTCCCTCAGATGATCAGAAACCCTAGCATTTTCCATGCCATTACGCTGAAGGTGCATTTTTGTGAGTTTAACATCAACCTATATTCCCTGATCTGTTGAAAAAAAATTTCTAGTGCAGTGTAGTGGCCTTCTCACTCTTTGGATTTGACAATCATGTCATCCACGTACACCTCAACCTTTTCGTGGATCATATCATCCAGAATGGTGGTCGTAGCCCTCTGATAGGTAGCCCCAAAGATTTTTCAACTCAAACAAAGATGACTTGGTAGCAATACGCACTTATGGTATGGTGAACGTCGTCTTTTCCCGATCCTCTGGTGCCGTCAAAATCTGGTTGTACCCAGAAAACCCATCCATAAAGAAAAGCAATGCATAGCCTGTAGTGAAATCTACCAGCTCATTAATATGCAGCAGTGGAAAGTCATCCTTCGGGTTGGCTCTATTCAAGTTTCGAAAGTCGACACAAACTCGAATTCTGTCATCCTTCTTCGGCACTGGGACGATATTGGCTAACAAGGTTGGATACTCGGATACTAACAAGAATCTTGCATTAATCTGGATGGTGACCTCTTCCTTGATTTTTAGCGCCCAATCCGGGAAAATTCTACGCAGCTTCTACTTGACTAGTCGGGCCTCGAGGTCAAGAGGGATCCGATGCTGTACAATCTTAGGATCAATTCCAGGAATGTCTTCATAGGACCACGTGAGAACATCTTTGAAATCTTTTAATAAAGTGATTAAATGTTTGCTTTCTAAAGACAACATGGACCCGATCTCGACCAAGCGTGGATCCCTCTTAGTAACCACATTAATGGCAATGATTTCATCAAAACAAGGCTTAGCAAACCTCTCATCCTCTCAATTAATCAAAATTTTCAAAGGATGAGGAATTTCTTCCTCTTCATTTTTGTTAAAATTCTGAAAATCTTAGTCAATGCAATAAATAAGTGATATGGAAAAGTACACAGAATTTGCAAAGTTCTCATTCAAAAGGTCTAGATCTTTGGTTATAGACTCAAAAGAAAAGTCAATAAAGACTCCAGACAGACTTTGATATCCAGGTTATCACCTCCAGAAATACCAAACTCAAACCCCGAAGAACTTGAATCTGATCCGGACTCCACAGACTCAATGGAATAAGATTCTAGCTTATCACCTAATTCAAAACTGGAAAGAAAGCCTTCCTCTAGCTGCCAAGTAAGACGCGGTGCTCTCGATACATCCAAACTTCCAAAGATTGGGTCCATGCCCAATTCTTCCCCAATCATGGAAACAGTAAAGTTATTCCCAAGTTCTCTAGGTCGGCTGTAGGCTTTGTTAGGAGATTGGCTAGTGCTGCCCCCACTTCAACCTCGTTGTTGTTTGAGTCATCTTCCATGCTCTAGCTACTAGCTAGCTTTGATGCTTGGTTCAGCCCTTTCCTCATCACTGTCCTATAGCTGCAGATCAAAGAAAATCTCGAATCCAAGGATGAGCTTCTTTTAGGAATTTACCCAAGGCTCAAGAAAGCCACAAAATGGGAAATCCTCTCCCACTTGGACAAAACAACCTTTGAGTGTGCCCTAGATTGGCCTGTGGATGGGCTCATAATACTTCCTAACTCTCTTGGCCTTGGCTTTGCCCTTTTTCTCTTCTCTATTCCTTATCCACTCCTCTTTGGTGGGCACATAGCCCAGTCCAAAGGTATGCGGGTTGTGTGGCTTCTCTACTGATAGTACAACACCTTTCTGTCCGCTCTTTCTAAGTCCCATTCCCGAAACGTGCCACAGCTTATTCATAAAGTATATAAACTGGGCACTAACATACATGCCTTCGTCCATGGCCAAAATGGTCTGCACTACCCAGGCTACCGCCAAAGTGAATCCCGAGAGGAATACATCTTCATTGCCATGGTTGATTTCTAGGACTGGCGTAGTCACCTTCAAAGGCAGATGGACGAATGAGTTCCCAAAAATAATTGTTACTCCTCCCCCCATAAGGGTACTTCAACATTTGATGGAGAGTGGAGGACACAACCTTCACGTGATGTAACCAAGGCCTCCCTAATAGCAGGTTAAAGGTAGTCAGTACATGCAGGACGTGAAACTCAATCTCTTGCTCACCGGGCCCACTCGACTCAGACTTTATCAAGACTCCATGACTTCTCTACTTGTATTGTCATATGCCCATATCACTTGAGTCATGGGAATAAAGTCCTACCGCTTAAGGCCAATTGCATAGGCAATACAGATCGACAAACATTAATGGCAGAATTGGTATCTACCAACACCACCAGCACCCACTTCTCCCTGCATTCCAAAGATATGTATAACGGCTTGTTGTGAGCCAAGCCTTCCGGTGGTAGCCCTTTATCTGAGAAAGTGAGTGTTGGCTTGGCACCATCTAGAAAGACCAGCCCACAAGTTGTTTCGGACGTAATATCAATGAACAATTTAGGCTTGTCCATTGCCGACAATACTGCCTGTCGGTGCACCCATGAGGCCATGAGGAGTCCCCAGATAGAGATATCAACTTGGATTTTCTTGAGCTATTTTAGTACTAACTCCCCTTCTGGTTGCTTCTCTTTCTGTCTCTCGGCCTCCTTGTCCTTTCCAAACGCCTCTACTTGATCCAAGTGCGGCAGTTTAAAATACCGTCCACTGTAGGTAAGATGGTCTATTTCCTTAACATAACATGTATTATCCAGGAGACAGCCTCCCAATCTTCATCGGTATGGGCCAAATACAAAACATTGTCATTCCACCACTCGCTGTCAACTGCCGACAAACAATTGTTTGGCTCCACCTAAATCATCTTCACAGTACAAGTGCCCCCCACAAGGCGACACGTGGTTGTAGTTTCCTGGCTGTCCTTAACTCTTTCTCTCTCAAACTACCTCAATGCAGCTTCCTGTTCAGTATCTACAGTGTTCACAACTCTTACTTCTTGACTTGGGTTTCCAACACATGTGCCCTCTTACAGTTTTCCTTTCTTATCAACATTCTCACCATTGTAGCTACCGCTTCATTTCCTCGATTTCATCCCGCCATTTTCCTTTCCGCTCATCACTCACCATCCTGTTATCACGATCCGCTCAAAGTTGAACCACCCAATCAGACATCTCCCTAGTCATGCTCATCAAAAAACTACAGATTGTCCAAATCTTCTTTGAAAATCTGCCAAATCATCCAACACTTGGCTCAGGCCATCCTCCTTGACCACGTTGATGTCTGCCGAGAATGGTAGCACCAATTCAGGCTTGGTTTGGCTAGTTAGCACAATATAGCAACTCGAATCATATGCCTTTTTAAACAAGTCCCCGAGACACTTCGATGACAGGCCAATACCTTCCTCTGAGGCTAGACCCTTCTTTGCCACGGGTATAGCCACCACATTATGAGGCTCAAGTTGTGGCTTAAATGTGCCCATCATCCACAGATATGTGCCCTCATGAATGAGTAGTATTGGTTTCAGTAGGTGGGAGGGGGTAATATATATGCTGGGGTCATAAGAGGTGGCCAGTATATGAATAAGGTTAAGGCTTCGGGGTACTTGATTATGGGCTGGGAGTGGATTTGTGGTTACATTTAGTTTCTGAGGTGGAGCGATAACCTTGTTGTCAATGAGATCCTGAATCTCATGACACAAACTGTAACACTGGTCAGTGTCATGACCATGCTATTGGTGAAAAGCATAGTACTTTGCAAGATTATGCTTGGGTGGAAGAGGGTCAGGGAGTGGACGAGGTTCTAAGGATTTGAGGTGCCCTTTTTTTATCAGCACTTGCATGGCTTTGGACAGGGTCATGTATAGCTGGTTAAAATTCCTTTGGGTTCAGGGAGGGTTGGATGATGTTTGTGATCCTGTATTGGCAAAGGGGTCAGCAGTTTTTGTCTTGGTGACAACACTTACATCTGATGGTTTTACAAATTGCGGTTACCACCGGCAAGATTGGAACTGTGAACATACGGCGTTTTTGTCGACTCTTTCTCATCTATAATAAGCCCCTGCTTCATGACATCTTCAATTTGCACTCCCATTTCATGAATTTCTGTAAACGTAAACAATAGCAGCAAAATCATTTTCTAAAACAACTTGTCATGCAGATTTCGAACGACCATTCTGATTTGGTCCTTCTCAGAAAGCCTTGTGGTCATCATCGAGGGTTTCACTCTCCATCTTGTCATAAAACTTAGAGAAACCCTCCTTCAGCTCTTGGAGTGTTGCCTCGAGATCATGAGTTGTAACCTCAATCACAGACAAGAGCATCAACAATGAAGGCTTTGAACATCTCCTCCCAATTCTGTTTGACGGAATCTTCCAACTTAGCATACGAAATGGTTGCTATACCCAACATGGTGTGACCAAAAAGAGATAGCTTCTATAGTCTAGTTAAACCCATCGGCTGCAAGATATCTTAAAACAGTTGCAAGTAAACCACCGAATCCCTGGAACCGTCAAAACGATCAATGTGTGGCATTTTAAATCGATCCAGCAATGTAACCATGAAATTAGTGTATCCATCCTCTATGTCTGGAATGGAATTAACCCCTTGCGCTCTTTTGAATAATCTCTCCAGTTTGTTGACCTTGAGTGCAATTGGGTCAACCTTGAACTCGAACAGAGCCTCGGTTTGATAAACCAGGGCCTTGAAAGCTTGTGCTGGGATTGGCTCTGTTTGGACTAGAGAAATTGGATTACCCTGGTTTCATGGATCTTGAGCATTGGCAATAGTAGCAGTGGCATTGGACACAGGAATAGCCATGGTGAGTGCATAGGATGCAGAGACCGCAGCCAGCTGTGGTTGCTGTTGTTGTAACCTAGTTATGACCTTGGCTTCACGGGCCACATAATGTTGTATGGTATCAACTCTTTATTGCAGATAGGGTAGCAGTTCCTCCATATTGGCCAGGGGATACTATGCCATTGGAATAGGTGACTGGTTTTGAATCGGGCTAGAAGTGGATGACTACTCTTGAATCGAACTGAACACAGGTGAATTAGGAGGTGATTGCTGTAAGAATTGGATTGGTAAACTATATCTAGTTCCCCTCCGTCTTGTAATCGATGAGAGAGAGGTAAACATGGGTTGTTCCCGAACAAGATCCTCGGCCTTGCAAAGTCTTTCAACTTGAGTCCAGAGTACTTAGGGGGATATCCGAACTTTCTGAAGCTATGGTTTTTAACTACCTAGTAAAAGAAAATAAAGAAAAGAATAGTAATCAGAAACTGCACAACACCTCAGCTAAGATGTTATCAATACAGATATGCTCAAAGTTGTATGATTATACTCCACACTGAATCTTACCCCAAAACAAATACAACCTGGCAACTGATAAGCACATTCATGCACAGTTTCACTGTAAAGCACATACCAGTTAAGAGAGAACCAAAACACCCCTATGAGGGGTAGGGTTACCCTGTCCTAGTATTTGGCAAGAACTAGGGTTTCACTATTTCAATCAAACGGTTTCCCGCAATCCTGCACGCGGGTGAGCCTCCTATCCAAGTTTGGAAAAGTCACTATGGCTTATTTGTGGGAGCCGAATAAATAGAGGAACGAAATCTGGTATACTCGAGGAGCCGGGAATTGAATGGCTCCGTTCTGCTCAACTAGGACGCCGAATACGTTCTTAAGGCCAAACAGACTTGAGAAGGCATATCAGGACAAATGAAAGAATAATAAATAAAAAGTTGACTCTGGCCCAGAGGTCCAGAGAGTGGATATAAATACAAGAGCTTCAGATTTGTAAAGATGTGTAAGAATCACTTCTAAAAACTTAGTCAACAAGCTTTCTTGAGTAGAAGAACTGACTTGTCCGTCGGAGTGCTAATTCCGGCACCCCCGACCGGAGTATTTGCATCTTTGCAAGTGACTAGCTGAGGATCATTGGCATCTTCTAGGATCTGAAGAGTATTTCCAAACCACTTCTCCACAATTGGCACCGTCTGTGGGAATACTCAAATATATCCATGAAAGACGTGACTGAAGATCCTCCGATAGCCACCGACGAGACCGTACAGAGAGACGACTTCACTCCGGCAAATAGGCTCGGAAAGGAAACCGTCGCGCAGCGACGCGCCTCGAACTCTAACTCACCAACGACTTCAACGATGGAGACGATGCAAGCGACCATAGAACAAGCCAGACAGACCAAACAGAGTTTGGACAACATCATCGCTGAGAACGAACGCCACGCGCGATCCGCCTTAGAAAAGCAAAGTCCAAACGGCAGGCTCAAGGTTCTCGAAGCGATTCCCACGGCAGTCCTCAACGACCTCGACGCCAACAAAGATAATGCCGACGGTCGCCGCTTTAACCGATTACCTTGAGGAGGTGACAGAGGACACACGCCGCTTAAGAGGCGCCCGCTGACACCGCATATGATATACAAATGCCGATAGCCCCGATCAGACATGCAATCCAAATACTTCAAGCCCCCAAAGATCACCACACCAACAAAGCGGCCCCGGCCCCGAGAAGCGCCAAGCATCACCTTCGACGACTTAATTTAATTTGAGCGCAGAACACTCCTCACGAGATCCTTCGTTGTTGCGCTACGCGTAAACAGGTTCACCGTTGAACGCGTCCTTATCGACCAGGGAAGCACTTCAGAGGTTATGTACTATAAAACCTTTATCAAACTTGGGTTCAACGATTCGGATCTGACTCCAACTCCTTATCCACTATTCGGCTTCAACGCCAACCCGGAGTACCCATTGGGAAAGATCAGTCTACCTGTTCGAGCTGGCTCCAGAACGGTGGATGTGGAATTCTTCGTCGTCAGGCTACCATCGCCATACAATCTCATCATGGGGCGATCATGGTTGCATACCCTACAGGCCGTTCTAAGCACCTACCACCAGCTGCTACGTTTCCCAACGGAACATGGCGTTGAGCAGATTCGTGGCTCTCAACAGTCAGCACAAGCATGTTACCTTCTCGCCGCCAAGATACCGAAGGAACTGCAAGTAAACTCCATTGAAGTGCTCAGTTGAGAGATCCTGGATGACGTCAGGCGTCAACCAAACGAAAAGGCCACGGAAGGTTTAGACCAGGTTGACATTGATGGAAGCCCGAAAAAGTTTTTTATGATCGGCGCCTCTCTGAGCCAGGTTGACAGACAGCAGCTGATCACTTTCTTACTCGGCAACCTTGACGTCTTTGCGTGGACTCCATACGAGATGCCAGGAGTAGACCCGTTAGTCTCACAGCACCACCTCAATGTCGACCCCCGGTGCAAGCCGATCATTCAGAAAGGCCGGCGATCCTCCGCAGAACACACCGCCGCCGTTGTAGAAGAAGTTGACAAATTGCTTGACGCCGGGGCAATTAGAGAAGTCACCTACCCCACGTGGCTCTCCAACACAGTGGTGGTGAAAAAGAAAAATGGAACTTGGCGAGTGTGTGTCGATTTCACTGATTCAACAAAGCTTGCCCCAAAGATCGCTTGTTCTTACCTAGAATTGACTAACTGTCGATGCGGCACGCCACCGGCGCATGAGTTTCTCAATGCCTACAGAGGCTACCATCGACGCCATGAACTGATGATCAGACAAAACGCATTCCTCACTCCAAGAGGGACCCATCACATGGTTATGCCTTTTAATCAAGAATGCAGGGCAACTTACTAAAGATCGTCACCACGATGTTCAAAGAACATCTCGGACACACTATGGAAGTATACATCGATGACATGGTGGTCAAATCCAAAGAAGAACAAAACCATATAGCCGATCCGAAAAGACATTCAACACCCCACGAAATACGTAATGAAGCTAAACACTTCCAAATGCACATTCGGATCGGCCCAAATTCCCAAGTTATATCGTCAACCACCGAGGAATCGGCCAACCCGAGGCAAGTCACGCAATTTTGGAACCGAGTTCCCCTGCTCGCTGAAAGAAGTCCAAAAGTTGATGGGAATGGCCGACTCAACAGTTCATCACGATCTCATGATCATCGCAGACAATTCTTTCAGACACTACGCCAGGCGTAGCTTTCAATGGTCCGCCAACGCGGCGCCTTTTAATCTGCTCAAGACCTACCTCCCGACAAGACTTCTTCGACAACACCGCCACCCATGACCCCTCATTCTATATCCGGCAGCCTCCGACAGGTCAAGGTCAGATATTAAAAAGATGAGGAAGGGCAAGAACAACCAAGGTATTATGTGAGCAAGGCAATGGTGGGCCAAACACGCTACTCACTACCGAAAAACTCGCCCTAGCCTTGGTCATGGCAAGAAGAAAACTAATGCATTACTTCCAAGGACACATTAGGGTGCTAACAGACTATCCCTTCGATCAAGATTACTACGGAATGCGTACATCAGTATGGTTTCAAGTGGGCTCTAACTCCTGGCCAATACGACATTCGGCTTTTTACCCAAAATCGCAATCAAAGGTGGTGCTTGCCGACTTTGTTGCCAAATTCACAGGAGGGCTTGCCGACCTCCAGCCTGATGACGTCCAGCCAAAGGCCGAAGTTCGGTCAAAGCCAGATGGGAGAATTTTTGTTGGGGACATTTGGCGCTTATATCGTGATGCATCGTCTAACCAATCTGGCAATGGCGCCTGTCAGAATTATGTCTCCAGACGGTGCAGTAATTGAGCAGGCCGTCAAGCTCGGCTTCGAAGCATCAAATAATGAAGCCGAATATGAAGCCCTTTTAGCCGGACTGCGGAACGCACATCTGCTCGGCGCGCGGCGGCTGTTGGTGTTTTGTGACTCAAAATTGGTAATTAACCAGCTGAAGGGGGAGTACGCGGCAAGAGACGAGCGTATGGCAGCCTATATGAAAACGGCTAACTCCTTGCTCACGAAATTCGACCATCATGAACTAAACCAAATAACACGCGATCAAAATATACACGCGGATGCCCTGGCTTGCTTAGCCTCCGCCATCAACTCCGAGCTCAAGCGCATTCATCGGTAGGTTTCGGCCCTAACCAAGTATCGACCCGGAGGAAAACCGCATGAACATTAGAGGATCCGCTCCAAGTTGGGAGGACCCCATTGCTGCATGCCTTTCTTCTGAGCAACCCCCAGAGGACAAAAAAGCACACAAGTCGCTAAACAAGGCCTCAAGGGTACTACTTAGATCCACAAGGAGGGCTTTACAAAAGTCCCTCTCGTCCATACTTGGAATGCGTGCACCGGGACAGTGGAGGAGTCGCTTCGAGATACACGAGGGCAAATTGTGGTGCCCATTCGGGACGCCTCGCCCATCTAGCGATAACACAGGATATTATTGGTCGACGATGAGAGCCGACGACAAAATTACGCCAAGAAATGCTAACAATGCCAAAAGTTCTCCCCACTAACCCATCACCGCAAAAGCTTTGAATTCTATCACAAGCCCCGCCGCTTGCTCGGGGACTTGATATCGAGGACCATTGCCGAGGGCCCAGGAACAAGCAATTTCTAATCGTAGCAACAGACATTTCACAAAGTGGGTCAAGCGAGGCTCTAACCCATATACGAGATTCCTACATTAAGCGCTGTGTGGAGGAACATCATTACGCTGCACGCATTCCAAGAGCATTGATTTCGATAATGGTACTCGCTTTGATTGTGGCATATACCGAGAATTGTGCAGAAGTATGGTATTGAGCCTTACTTTCACGCCACCTACCCCAAAGTAATCTGGCGGAAGCTTCAAACAAATCCATCTTGACGGCATCAAAAGAGGCCGAAAGTGACAAAGGCATGGGTTGAAGAGTTGCCGAGTGTATCAGGGCCCATCGTGACAACGCCAATACGATCTATCGGAGAAACGCCGCTTTCCTTATGCTGAACCCGTGCAATCTCACCCCTAGAGATCGGCTTACCAACTGAGATCGCAAGCCTTTGACATGCGAAATGACATGATGCTCGCTCGACTCGTTCTCGATTGAAGAACGAAGAGACCGCGCTTTAGCATCCATGGCACGCTATCGCCAGCACCGCTAAGTCATACAATCGGCGAAGTTCGGCCAAGGCCGCCACAATCCAGAGAATCGGTCCTAAAGAAGGTACTACTAATCGGAGGCCACCGATGGAAAGCTTGGCCCAAACCGACGCCCCTATCGATAGATTCCGCACAGTATGGGCATATCGGCCTCGACATGTCAGAAGAAGTCGCCACGGCCGTGGAATTCAACACATCTACGTAAATTTTATCAATGACCCGACTGCGGGCTTGATACTTGTACACACGCCGTTGTAATGCAAGGTTTTGTGTTTTTACGGTTTCGAGCTCAACACCTTAGGGTCCTAATGAGTCTCCTGATTCGAGCGCCTTCGTGGATGTCACGACACAAAACAAGTCTCCTGATTCGAGCCCCTTTGGTGCATGACGCCATAGGTCAATAAGTCTCCTGATTCGAGCACCTTCGTGGATGTCACGACAAAACAAGTCTCCTGATTCGAGCCCCATTGGTGCATGACGCCTTAGGGCGAACAAGTCTCCTGATTCGAGCACCCTTCGTGGATGTCACGACACAAAACAAGTCTCCGGATTCGAGCGCCTTCAGATGTCACGACACAAAACAAGTCTCCGATTCGAGCCCCTTTGGTGCAGACGCCTTAGGGCGTAACAAGTCTCCGGATTCGGCGCCTTCGGATGTCACGACACAAACAAGTCTCCGAATTCGAGCCCCTTTGGTGCATGACGCCATAGGGCCGAATCGCCTCCGGATTCGAGCGCCTTCGGATGTCACGACATTAAACAAGTCTCCGGCCCCCTTTGGTGCATGACGCCTTAGGGCCGAATAAGTCTCCGGATTTAGAGCGCCCTTCGTGGATGTCACAATTGGCCAAAACAAGTCTCTGGATTCGAAGCCCCCTTTGGTGCATGACGGCTTAGGGCCGAATAAGTCTCCGGATTCGGAGCGCCACGGATGTCACGACACAAAACAAGTCTCCTGATTCGAGCCCCCTATGGTGCATGACGCCTTAGGGTCTAATAAGTCTCCGGATTCGAGCGCCTTCGTGGATGTCACGACACAAAACAAGTCTCCTGATTGGAGCCCCTTTGGTGCATGACGCCTTAGGGCGAACAAGTCTCCGGATTCGAGCGCCTTCGTGGATGTCACGACACAAAACAAGTCTCCGGATTCGGAGCCCCCTTTGGTGCATGACACCTTAGGGCCGAACAAGTCTCCGGATTCGGAGCGCCCTTCGTGGATGTCACGATTGGCCAAAACAAGTCTCCGGATTGGGAGCCCCCTTTGGTGCATGACGCCTTAGGGCCGAGTAAGTCTCCGGATTCGGTGCACCCTTTGTGGATGTCACGACACAAAACAAGTCTCCGGATTCGAGCGCCTTCGTGGATGTCACGACACAAAACAAGTCTCCGGATTCGGAGCCCCCTTTGGTGCATGACGCCTTAGGGCCGAACAAGTCTCCGGATTCGGAGCGCCGTTCATGGATGTCACGATCGGCCAAAACAAGTCTCCCGATTCGGAGCCCCCTTTGGTGCACGACGCCTTAGGGCCGAATAAGTCTCCGGATTCGGAGCGCCCTTCGTGGATGTCACGATTGGCCCAAACAAGTCTCCAGATTCGAAGCGCCCTTTGGGGCATGACGCCTTGGGGCCGAATAACTCTTCGGATTCGGAGCGCCCTTCGTGGATGTCACGATCGGCCAAAACAAGTCCCCGGATTCAGAGCGCCCTTTGGGGTATGACGCCTTATGGCCGAATAAGTCTCTTCGAGGGGACCTGCTTCGACGACTAAGGCGCTCCGAATCCGGATCCTTGGATGCTCTTCTTCCGATACCAGTGGGCTCGCTGCTGCGATACATTTCGACGTTTGAATTCAGCCAATCTCGGTGCTTCCCCAGCATTGGCTCAACCCTATACCCAAATAAATAGGACCCTTGGTACGAACTTACCCCATTTATTCTGAGATACACGCAGCTCCCCAAGGTCACAAGATGACCGAACGCCAAACGAGGGCCGATCCGCTGCTAACAGTATGAACCATTCGGCTTTTCACGCCGCGCCGGTCGAGGCTAGGGCAGATTAATCTAATCGCCACCTTTTCAAAGATGCTCGCCAACCCGCCAATGTGAACCATTCATTTAACGCCGCGCTCGCCTGCAAGGGCAGTTATTAATCTAATCGGCCGCTTTTCAAAGATGCCTTGCCACAAGTGTGAACCATTCGGCTCTTCATGCTCGCTCGTCGAGGCAAGGCAGATTAATCTAATCGCCTTTTTCAAAGATGCCTCGCCAACTCGCCAGCAGTGAATCATTCGGCCACGCCGCGCTTCTAGCCCAGCAAGGGCATTTATTAATCTAATCGCCGCTTTTCAAAGATGCTCGCCACCAACGAGTGAACCATTCGCTTTCACGCCGCTACCGTCGAGGCAAGGGCGATGATTAATCTAATCGCCGCTTTTCAAAGATGTTCGCCAGCCCACGAGTGTGAACCATTCGACTTTCACGCCGCTTCGGTCGAGGCAAGGGCAGATTAATCTAATCGGCCGCTTAAAGATGCTCGCCAAATTACGAGTGTGAACCATTCGGCTCTTCACGCCGCACCGTCGAGGTAAGGGCAGATTAATCTAATCACCGCTTTTCAACGATGCTCGCCAACCCGCAGCAGAACCATTCGGCTTTCACGCCGCTACCGTGCAAGGGCAGATGATTAATCTAATCGCCGCTTAAAGATTTTCGCCAGCCCACGAAAGTGTGAACCATTCGGCTTTTCACGCCGCTACCGTCGAGGCAAGGGCAGATGATTAATCTAATCGCCGCTTTTTCAAAGATGCTCGCCAACCCGCCAGCCAGAACCATTCGGCTTTTCACGCCACGCCTCGCCAAGCAAGCGGTCGATTAATCTAATCGACCGCTTTTCAAAGATGCTCGCCACCACTAGTGTGAACCATTCGGCTTTTCATGCTCGCGCTCGCCCAGCAAGGGCAGATCTATTAATCTAATCGCCGCTTTTCAAAGATGCCTCACCACGAGTGTGAACCATTCGGCTTTCACGCCGCACTGGTCGAGGCAAGGGCCGATTTATTAATCTAATCGCCGCTTTTCAAAAATGCTCGGCCAAATTTCGAGTGTGAACCATTCGGCTTTTCACGCCGCGCTCGTCGAGGCAAGGGCAGATTTATTAATCTAATCGGTCGCTTAAAGATGCCTCGCCAAATTTCATGAGTGTGAACCATTTGGCTTTTCACGCCGCTACCGCTAAGGCAAGGACAGATTATAGATCTATTAAGAAATATCACCATAAAATTACGAAAACATCAGCACATTGAGCAGAATTCATAACATTTTATAACTACAAAAGTATCGACGCCCATTTCAGATCATAACATTTTATAATATCACCAAGATGAAAAATGTCCGATAAACAAATACAAAATAACAAAAACAAACGGAAAAAGTACTTTCTCAAAATCATAACAATTGTGTATCAGAAAGATCAACCCTAATCGCCTCCAACGGATCGATGTCCACTTGCTCATATGGTATTGCATATTCAAATAAACTCCACCGCAAAGAAGGGCCTTGTGCCAACCATGTTTGAAGTCTTGATTCTCAAACCGAGAGACTGGTCCACATACTGGCGAGTCCAAATTTCTTCCGGCAAAAACTTTTGAATCGGCAATCACCTTCGCCGCTTCATTTCAAATAACTCACCTCCAGTAATCGCCGACAAGCCAAGTGCTTCCATATCGCCGCCTTCTTTTCACCTCCGCTCAACTTATCCAAGATCACGAGCTTTTCATCATGCCTACCGCCTCGAGAAGCCTCGGTTTGTTCTTAAAATTCGCCGCCCTTTTCCTCTAGCCCTCAACTTGCTTTCAGAATGACTAATCGCTGACGGCGCCGAGATGGCGGCGCCTACATCGCTATCCTACCAACGGTCTCGCAAAAGAAAAATTCAAAAACGTAACGCTAACAATGTTTGATGAAATGAAGGATCTAATCGAATACGCGACCAAAAGGGCCGACTGCGGCTAACATTGTCGATTCAAATCCGGTTCCAACCGGAAAGCCTCCATATCGACGGAACGACAAAGACGCTACACGCTAACGCGACTCCGGGTCTTTAAGCGCCGAGGCATCCGGCGAACCGCATGTTTCTTACCATCGGTCGAATCACAAAGGGCACAACCTCACTCGATCCCTCCATTCGAGGACATTTGCCGCCGGATCTTCTAAACCGACCATGATCCCTAGTGCTTTCTCGCCTTTCCTCAACATCCTCGAATGTTTTCCCAACCAATGCGGATTCGGCATTCTTATTTGTTGCCGCCTCCTCAACAATTCCCAAGGATCTCGATTCGGTAACTGGGAGGGAATGTTGAGATTCACTGGTAGGCGGTTCGGTCGAAAGGCCCTCCGCTCTTCGCCGTGCGGCTAACCTCTCCGCATTCGCCTTCTTAGCAAGCTTTGTCAGTCTTAACCCAGCCATGTTAGTGGAGCCCGAGATGGGGAGATTGTCCAGACGCTGAGGAACGCTGCCAACGAAAGGTTCCCCGAAGTAGAGGGAGGATCGGCAGAATCCAATACCTCCTCAGATTCGGCCTCAGACTGATCTGATTCGGCAATATCGGATACTTCAGTATTCTCCGAATCGGACCCTTCAAAACCTATCTGTCTCAAGTTTTTGAAGTCAGATAAAATACGAGCGACGAGAAAATCTTCCCCCTTCGGAATCGGTATGTTTTCTGCAGCCGAAAAGGTTGTATATGAATGCTCGTAGCAAAGCAGAACGTGAGCCGCTCTTCCCTGCTTATGAAGACTGCGACGGCCAAAATAACTAAGAGCAATCCTAATGTCCGAAAGAACGGCGTCGTCAGTTGAAGCTTGGACTTTTTTTAAATCGTTCCCTGCACAAGACAAGCCGTAAGACTCAACAAAACAGGGTATGGCAAATATGAACACACAATACGAGCAAGAGGGCATCCAGCGACCTAGTTCGCCCCTACGTCTAGGAATAGGATCGAGACGATCCTCCCCTTCGCCGAACTCCCAGTTGCGCGACAACGACCATGACATCATCAACTCGCTTCCGTGAGCCGAAAGCATAGTGATCAACCGATGATCTGCATCCTTAGCTCGAGGAAGTAACGCCTGTTTACTCAGAGGACTTGGCCAAAGCATAACAGCGAATGGCAGAATGCCAAGATTAATTCCAAGGCAACGGTTCAAATACCACGACCCCCATTATAATTCTAAAGAAATTCACATTGGGAAGGATCAAATCCCAATGGCGAAGAACAGCCCTTAGAAACGGGTGAAGGGGAAAGCGGACTCCACCCTCTGCGATTGACAAAAGGGGAAAGACAATCGTGGTTTTGTCCTCCCTCTCCATGTCAAGAGTGCCGTCCGCCACAAACGACAGGTGGACATTGTTAGGAATAGAGAAATGGCGTCTAAAGCCAGCAATTCGATCTGACGAAAGGAGGTCTTTCAAATGTTTCGCCATAACCTACTGACTATAAGAACATGCGACGGAATAAACAAACTAGGAAAAGCTTCAGAGCAGGGGGGAGGAAAACTTACAAAAATGAAGAGAGTATCACAGATGGAAGAATTGCAGGAACGATTCGAAGAGCAACCCAGCAACCAGCGTAATAGAACACGGATTTGAAAGGACATCAGATTTCCAATCATAATAAATAGGCGTGTACGAAGGGGCGGGAAGTTGAGAAGACGATCAAAGGGGGAGTAATTAAACGTCCGCGTGATAAGTCTAACCCCCAAACTTCGGTTCAGAGCATTTGAAAATCGGAACCAAGCATTTCACCCAACTATCATTGACAGAACGCTTGGGGGGCAATTGTGGGAGCCGAATAAATAGAGGAACGAAATCTGGTATACTCGAGGAGCCGGGAATTGAACGGCTCCGTTCTGCTCAACTAGGACGCCGAATACGTTCTTAAGGCCGAACAGACTTGAGAAGGCATATCAGGACAAATGAAAGAATAATAAAGAAAAAGTAGACTCTGGCCCCGAGGTCCAGAGAGTGGATATAAATACAAGAGCTTCAGATTTGTAAAGGTATGTAAGAATCACTTCTAAAAACTTAGTCAACAAGCTTTCTTGAGTAGAAGAACTGACTTGTCCGTCGGAGTGCTAATTCCGGCACCCCCGACCGGAGTATTTGCATCTTTGCAGGTGACTAGCTGAGGATCATTGGTGTCTTCCAGGATCTGAAGAGTATTTCCAAACCACTTCCCCACAATGGCAGAGCCCACGACCGGTCAGCCTTTTAGCAAGCCTTTTGGGCGACCCTCCGGCAAACTGTCCAGGAATAGCAGATGGCAAACACAGTAACTTAAGCACACCAATGCAAATGCAATGCAAAGAACATACAAGTGCAGATAAAATTTCACATCATGACGTTTGAGTCAAGTTCTCTAAATTCCCCAACAGAGTCACCAGAAACTATAAATTACTTTTCATGCTCCTTTCGGATACGACTAGCCCTACACTTCGGACTCTTGTTGTTCTGAATCTGATTCACAAGTGCAATGTGAAATAGATAAACACAAATGAGTCCAAATCCGGCAATTCTTTTGGAAAATCGATTTTGAATCAAAATGCCAAAAATGGACTGCTTTGCCAGATATAGAGTCGCCACCTAAATATTTTTGGAAAATTTAGGAAACCCATGACTCATGCCAAAGGCCACGTGTCTGTCATCACCAAGATTGTCTCGGCTTGAGAACTCAGGTATGTGAGGGGAAAGTCATGAAGTGACTATTCTACCTACCGATCAAAGATCACCTCTACAAATCATGATGTGATTTTTATTTACATTGTATGCTCTTGTTTTGATTATTAGGCTAACTTTACTAGGTGATGCATGTAAGTATGACTAATTTGAAAAAGTGGGAACATTTGATTTCATGTTTGTTTGAAAAAGTATTTTGAATACACGCCACCAAAAAGTGAGTTTGTATGTACATTAATCAATTTATTCCAATTCAAGCAATTAGCCTTCATCCATCGGCATTCAAATAGATATATCACTTAAGCACTTAGCCTTATGGAATCATGCTTTGATGACATGGAAATAATCACACGCACGCAATATGTTAAAGCAATTAAATGCTCACTTAGTACTCCGAGTCAAAACAAAGCAAAATAATTAGAAAACATGCATGTCTCTAACTAATGCAAAATGACTAATGCGATACATACAAGATACAGTTAATGGGCTCGGCCACTAACATGGTGTAGACATCCCATTTTTGACCAACCTTAAGACTCAGACGTCACCGATTGAGCGCTTGGTGATGTTGCATATCGTGCTCGTTCAGGAGTCTCAGAGTCTCGGCCGCGAGCCTTGCCTCCGGACTTCCGGGCTCTTTTTGTACTTTGTCTCGGTTTGCGAACTAGGCTCGATTTTCTCTGTTTCTTTTCCTGAGGGGAGGGAGAGGCCTCATAGACCATCTCTCAGTGTTTGTGGGCTACATTTCGTGGCCGTAGGCCATTTTGCCCATTTCAGAGTCCTCCCTCAGCTTTTGAGCCGCAGCCATGTGCCTCGGTTCGGGACCGCCTAACCATCTCCGATTGCTCTGATTTTTGGCATGCATCTTATTTGCTCCCTTTTGAGGGACACTGGGGTCCGAGGGACCAACTTCGTGGTCGAACACCACTCCCGGTGCCCAACAGCCTATTTTCGGGACCCCGAACTGCGTGTTTTGGCCCCCGAGCCTTCATTTTGCATCGGTTTGGGCTCTTTTTTGGTGGAAGCCTTATTTTCATGGTTAGGAAGCTTTTAGGAGGGTGGATGCCAGCAATTGTTTTGACAACCAAATTTTGTTTGGTCAAAAGTGGTTCAGCATGAATCCAGGAAGAGGAAAAGTCTGTGCGGCTTCACCGAAACGGGCGTAACTCTTTTCACAAGAGGAATTAAAGTATGAGGCCACCATCGCTGGAAATCTTACTCCTGGGGCTTCATTTTTCACTCAAGAATCTCCTAAATTCAATTCCGGACGGAGGAGATATGGTTGATTGAAGTAACGCATCACTCCGGTTGAACCGAAATCTGCGCGGCTTCACAGAAACTGGCATAACTTTTTCCATAGGAGGAATTTTGATGCAAGGTTTGCGCCATTGGAAAGATAACTTCCGGGGATTCAATTTGGACACTTGAATGGCCACATTTGGACTTCCTAGCACCCACCGCCAGTTTTCTTCGACAGCCTCGAAAGTAGCTAGGCCGTTAAAATCTAATGGCGGCCACCCCTTTTGTGAAATGACCTTTTTGCCCCTATAAGCTGGCTGACCATTTTCTTCTCCTCATGTATTCCAAATTGCATACCGGTTGTTAATTGACCATCATCCATACACGTGTATGGAGGATTAGAGAGGTCCCTTAGATATTTTTCTTGCCTCTCCTCTATAAAGGAGAGGCTTGGCTTCTTGGCTCAAGGTTAGACATTTGTTAGACACATTTGAGAGAGAGCTATACCTTCCACCTCCCATTTCTCTCCATTTTTAAGCTCCAAAGTCATTTTTCTTCAAGTTTGGTGCCATTTCTTCATCACTATCAAGCATCCCCATCACCACTCCATTTCCAGCAGCAAGGAGAGGTTCTCAGAGGCTTAGAAGCAACATTCCTCAAGCTTAAGAGGTAGAAAAGAAAAGGTCTACAAGGGTAAGTCTCCATTTCTTTTTGTAGCATTTTCTTGCTTCAATTCTTAAGCCTATTTTCTCACTGTTTTAGGCTCCGACCCTAACTGAAAGGGTCCTTCTTTTGAGCTATTCTTCATGTTTGTTCAAGGTCTCAACCCTGTTTGAGCCCTCCATTTGGTACTTGCTTCAATACCATCTTGTATGCCCTTATTTTGCATGAAATTTCTAGCCTATGAGTGATCTGTTTTTGAGCATAATGTAAAATTTAAGTGGGCCTATTTTGAGCCTCTCTTCAACATTTAATAAGGGATCAATCCTGTTTGGGTCCTCTATCTTGCACTTACTTCATAATCTCTCCTATTTACCGTAAATTTGCATGATTTGTTTGGCCTATATGTAAATTGTTTTGGAGTTTGTTATGAACTGTGAGTAAGCTTATTTTGTGTCCCTATACAACATTTTAGAAGGGATCAACCTTGTTGGGGGTCCCCATGTTATACTTGTCATTATACCCCTCTTTGACCCCCATTTTTGCATGCTTTTTTAAGCTTATCTAGCTTCTGTTTTCGGCCATCATCAGAACTAGAAAGAGTCATATTTTGATCTTCTTGACATATTTCATTAAGGGTCTTTGCTGTTTTGATGAATGTTTGGGGTACCTCATGTTCTAGCCTTATGTATCCTAGTTCTTGCATGACATTTTTAGCACGTTTTCATACTGAGTTGGGGGATTTCATCTACTGTAAATGTTCATATTTTTAGTCCCTCATCAGTGTTGTAGAAGGGTATTTTTCCATTTGGCCATCGCATGTATCACATGCTTCAATACCCCTCTTGCGGGGCCATTTTTGCATTCTTGCTTAATCCTATGTGTGCTTGCTGTTTAGCCCTTTTTATGACTGAAAAATGCTTGTCTTCGGGCTGTCTTGCTACTTTATTTTCATTCCATTTCCATATTGCACATGCATTGCATAGCTATAGGCCATTTCGGGTGCCTAATATCGCATTTCGGGATCATTCCATGCTTCGGGTGCACTTTGGCCATGTTTCGGGACTGTTTTTTCCCCACATTTCAGTGCTGAAATTCTATTTGCATGTTTACATATCATATTTCATGCCATTTCATGCCTTAGGGCCATTGTTTCGGTTATGCTACTGCAGCACGCATTTCGAGGCACTTCATTTTTTCATCCCGGCCTCTTATGTGAGTGTGGCTAAGGCTCTCTCATGTTAGTATAAGTCCAATTTGCATTTGGAGTGCCATTTCATGCTTTAGTACCATTGCCTCGGTTTGCGTGCCTGTGTGCACGCATTTCGAGGCATCTCATTTTTCATCTCGGCCTCTTATGTGAGCGTGGCTGAGGTCCACTCATGTTAGTGTAAGTCCATTTTGCATTCTGTATGCTATTTTTAGTCTCACTGCATCGTGTATGCTATTTCCTCGGTTTGCGTGCCCGTGTACACGCATTTCGAGGCATCTCATTTTTCATCTCAGCCTCTTATGTGAGCGTACGAGGTCCACTCATGTTAGTGTAAGTCCAATTGCATTATGATGCCATTTTATGCCTTAGGATCATTTCTTCTGGTTTGCGCCTGCAGGCACGCATTCCGAGACATCTCGCTTTCATAGCATTGTGCATGCTAGGATTGTATTTTAGTTGCATTCATGCATATCATGCATATTGCATCATGGTCGGATAGGAGTTAGTCTGCACGGAAACGAGGCACGCTTGCAGACCGAGTGACGAACGGGTCTCAATTCCCAAGTCACCGACACCGGATACCCATGATGGAGTTAGGTTTTGTTGTAGCATTCATGTGCATTCATCCTATATTGAGTTGTGTAATCCGATTCTCTACCATCATGCATCGAGATGCGTGATTGGTGACACGAGGATCGAGGCATGCATATATTTTGTGAAATACATTGCTATGCCCCTTTCCTGCTCTCTGTTGCAGCAAAAATGAAGAATCAACAACTTTTTGGAGTTTGGCACGCGTTTCGAGAAACATTGCAAACAGAGGCTAATTGGGGCATCCTAGTGGATTTCCGCCAAGGCAAATTTCAAAGATATATCATTCATCGAAATTGAGGCACTGCTTGTATGCTACCATGCCTTCCTTAGTTAATTTGTTAATTAATTAGGAATTTGTATATTTATCTCTTGATCAGATATTATTTATTCGGACTCTCTGAGGGGGCATAATTGTAATAAGTGTGGGTGAGTGTGATGTATGTCTTCCAACCCCCACTTCTTTCTTCCCTTTTATTTACCCGCTTATGATGGTTAGATATAGGCATATTTCAATTAGCATACAAGATGACAAAGATGTTTGCATCATTCATCTGCTTTTGCACGCATCGTTTCTACCATCATACAAACCCATTTGTATTTCAATTCCAAATTGAACATGTGTTAGTAGCATTTCACATGTCATGTTTAGAATAGCCGAGCTCGCTATAGTTTGCATCTTTGCATGTGTTGCATTAGACATTTCAAGATGCTTAGGTCCATGCATGGATTTCTAACAAGCTTCTGCTTTTGGCTTGGAGTACTGTGAGTCTTATGCTTTAGCATCCTTGCATGCGTGTGAGTGTTGCCGTGAATAGCATGCTTACCATGAGGCTATGTGCTTATGTGATATAACTGCCTTTAATGCCTGTGGTTGGAGGTTGAGTTACTTGAATTGGTACAATTCATCAAATATTTGTTTTAAGCCCACTAGATGGTGGCAAAATCACGTTTTATAAGCCCACCGAGGGTGGCAAATCCGCCTTAGCCTACTTATGGTAGCACCATCAAACCATTTTCAAACAAACAAACATGAAATGTTTTGTTCCAATTCAGCGTATTCAGCCTATACTTGTATGTCAGGCGATCACATAGTAACCTAGGCTAATAACCTAATAAGAATGCACAATGTTTTTCAAAATCGATATCATGAGTTAGTAGAGGCGGTCTTTGATCGCCGAGTGGGGTGCTCACGGCGACCTTCCCCAATCGCATCTAAGTTCCCGAGCCGAGGCAACTTTGGTGATGACGACACGCGGCCTTTTGGCACCGAGTCAAGGTTTCCTAAATTTCCATAAAAAATAAAATATTTAGGTGGCGATTCGGGCGGCGTACTCCATGTTTGGCACTTCTTTCAAAAAATCGCTTTCTCAAACGATTTGCGGATTTGGACTCTTTGGTTCAAGATTAGAATCGTGACATTTGAGTCCTTCGAATCAGAGTGACCCAATATCGAACTGTAATGAGGGACTCGCACTTTTTCCTGTGATGTCGGGGACGCCTACAGCTTCGCGACTCACTGGGATTTAGAGAACTTGACTCAAACTCATGATATCTAGTTTTGACTACACTTATGTGTTTCTTTGCATTGCATTTGCATTGGTGCGCCTAGGACACCGTGTTTGCCATCTGCTATTCCTGAGCGGTTTGCTGGTGGCTTGTCTTGTCAAGGCATATCTATAAGGTCGATCGTTACTCTCGCCAAGATGGGAACACAAACCTCGGTTTTACCGGGCACCCTTTTGACCATTCGACCTAGTGCATATTCGGATCCATAGTGACCATTCCAAACTAGGACAAAGTTGCTTACCCGCTTATAGGTTGTTTGAAACCGTGGTGCGAGTGAAACCCTAGTTCTCGACAAAATAGGACAGGAAACCCTACCCCAACATAGGGGTGTTTGGCTCTCACTTATCTCGCTATGTGCTTGTTAGAGTGCCTCACAGGAATGTATGTATCGCTTGAGTTTGGGCATCGTTCGGCACCAAGATCGGTATTTTAGGAATCGATTCATGCGAGTATCGATTCAGCTTTTGAGGCAGAATTTGGGGCAGAATTCAGTAGAGGGCACAATCATCCTGCTAGGCCCGTGACTGCTTTTGGTAAACATCAGCCGAGATGTCAGATGTTTTCTTTTGCTAGGTAGTCTTGAAACCATAGCTTCAGAAGGCTCCGATATCCCCCGGGTACCTTAGACTAGTGCTGATAGACTTTGTTAGGTTAGAAATTCAATTCAAGGGCAACCAGTGTTCTTTCGCTAAGGCAAGGCAAAGGAGGGGCCAGACAGGGTTCATTTGTTCATCTGATCCGACAGTCACCAATCACATCATCAGCAGACCCGTGATGGCACAGGGTTCAGAAGAATTTGTGGCCATGATAGCAGCGCTAAATCAGGGAACTGCAATGCAGGATAATGCTGAAACGCAATGCCCATCTGGGGCATCTGCTTCCAGATCAAATTTCAGACCTCAAATTAACTTTGACCCACTTCGCCACCAAGATTTGCAGGTCCAGATCCCCAAGAAAGGTTCACTCAAACTCGAAGTTTCCACCCCCGGTGCAAATTTCATCGAGAGGCTTCATCCTCCGATGTCAATGAATTCATCCGATCGCAATGAAAGTTGCAAACCTTGAGAAGCAATTCAGGGCACAGGCCTTAGCCCTATTCACGACATCGAGGATGGGTCTACCGAGGTTGCCATAAGACTCCAGCTTGAGAGTACCAATGTCGCAAGAGTAATCGCTTTCCAAACCTACTAAAGTCAACACAGATGCTATAGTTAATTCTTTTGCCAAGGCTAGCCTACAAATAGCCACCAAATTTCAAGCTCGTGGTAGATTTTTCACCCTCCATATGAGCCTAACCAACAGATTCAAAGTCCCGATGGAAAGAGGGCATCTCAAACCCCTTAATCTCAACCTTGCCAAACCCACCGCCAGACATAACCCCAAAGAATATCAGGTATCATCGCTAGCTGCCATGGCACCAATGATTGTTATCACTCATTATGAGATCCGTAATCTCATTGACAACCCACAATAGTTCCATTTCAAAACCCCAAGGACCAAGTACCTCATCCACATCTCAACCTCACCCATACATCGCCACCCACCTACAACCCCAAAGATATCCCCCAACCCATATACTCAAGCCCGAGATGTTTATCCCGTAAAGCATGGCCTTAAGCACGATAGATGCACTTGAACCCCAATCATCTCAAACCCGTGAACCCACTACTTCGAAATGGGAGCATGATTGAAGATCTTCGTGAGAACAAAGGGCATTTAACCTTCAAGTTTTGGCGCCATCATTAACCACATCGCCTACCGTGGAGTTCATGTCAAAAGCTCCTGCTTGGGACGGCCGCATTGGGAGAAGGCAAATCCTTGGCAAAGTGGAGGCGAGTGGAAAGAACAAGATAGGCGCATATGGATCCCCATGAGCATCTTCGTTATCGTTGAGGCTTTGAAAGCCGAGGACCGAACAAATAGCAAGTGCTTACATTTGTTGCAAAACTGGATGACACTTTCGCTACTCAAGTCAGGCGCTGAATCAAGAGGCAAGCCTAGAAAAGGGTCGTTGTACGTAAATGATCCCGTTAGCTCTAATCCTTCACTCAAGAGATCAAGAAACCAGCCAAGACTGCCAATCCTTTTGGTACGCCCAGAAAAATCCACAAACCCGTATACCAACCTTGAGGTCGAGGGTCTTCCATGCCTCCACATGCCTTTGTCCAAAGCTTTCCAAATCCTTGTTGGACAAGGTCATCTCAAACCCTTGAGCCTCCTCTCAACCCTCTTCTCGCTACACATGATGCTACCCAAGATCGCTGCATTCATCAAGAAACCGCCATACTACCGACGATCGCTCGCTTCGCCATGAAGTACAGATCTGCTTGACAACGAGTTGTCCTCCCGCCAAGCTCGCAAAGTCCATTGGCACCGGATCGGTGAACTTGGGGATAATGCGATGTGATTAGGGGATGAACCACTATGGGTGGCCCTCGATTTAACTCAGATGGGGAATGGCACGACCGCTTTGAGCAATGTACAAGTGCTGTTAATTTTGCATTCTGACTTGGGTTTTGGGTCAGTCTTTTGTTTTGTTTTGAGTCTGTCTTTTTGTTTTGAGTCAGCCTCTTTTGTTTTGGGTATGTCTTGTTGTATCGAGTCACCCTGCTAGTATAGCAGAGTCGGGTGATTCCGGTGTTACCTCAAGGCCACCATTTTGTTTTATGCTTGTCTTTTGTTTTGTTTTGAGTCTGCTTCGCCAGGAGCCAGTATACCAACAGATTTTGAATGAAACAAAGAAGTGATTTCCATGCTCTGATTTGCTTTTGCCGTGGTGCTAGTTGTGCCGATTTGAATGAAATGGCAAGCATTCCACCGCTTCCCCGTGCTCAAGTCATTGTAACGACCTAAGTTTTTCAAAACTTTTTGAACATCGCGGTGAAAACGAAGAGGAAGGAATTCCTGATTTGCAAAACTTTGATCAAATGAGAGAAAGAGAGGCATGCTAAGCCCTTAATGATTGAGATCATGCTTGTTAATATGAGTAATCGAGAAGGACCCTAGCTTTGATCCAGATCGTCCTACATCGCCTTCGCCATGAGTGATTTGTCGCTTTTATTAAAAACTTTCAAAAAAAATGTTTTATGCGTCCTCGAAGACATGTGTGGAATCGCTTGAGATTGTGCAATTAGGATCGCTCTACCGAGACTCAACCCTTTGCTTTCAAACCTTGAACTTGATTCGTAATGTTCAACGGCCAACCACAATGTAAGGCTGTGTGGCTAGATTTGAAGCAATTTCTAACATGAGGCACCAAAGTCGATTAAGAAGGTCGACTGCCGAAGAAGCATGCAAAGCTAGAATGTAAGCACCGTCAAACTAGGGGCAAAATGTCCGATGTACTCAAGAGCCAAAGGTGGATCTTTCTGCTAATCAATACAACAGCCACCCTCTTGGATACAGAGGGCTCCAATCTCAAAACCATTTGGCATGGACTTGTTACACTTTTACCCTTCGAGAGGCTCGCTGGGCCGAAAACCCGGAAGGGCGACCCAGGCAAAAGTTAGAGCGAAGAAAAGAATGAAAAAAGAAAAAGAGAAGAAATGCAAAGAATGAAAAAAAAACAAAAAAGAAGAAAAGAAAAGAAGAAAAGAATTGAAAAGAAAAGAAAACAAAGCTCGCAAGGTCGAAAACTCAACAGCGCCTTTGGCAAAAGTTAGAGCATAAAAAGGAGAGGTTAAATACCGAAAGTGTACCTTAACCCCAAACTACGAAGGCTTGATTCCCGCTTTGGGATACGAGGCAACTTCATTCAAGTCCACCATAAACACTTCCAAATCAAGTGTGTCCATGTAATGGTTTTGACCATCCTTGCCTCCTCTCAGATTCGAGAGTTCGATTGCAATCATCGCCCGAGGATCGACTACAATGCGCCAAGGTTCTTCAAACAAGGGGCAACTTTCTGCTATTCAATGCGCCGCGGTTTTCAAACAAGGCAACTTTCCGCTATTCAATGCGCCGCAGAAGGTTGCTCAAACAAGGGGCAACTTTCCATTGCTATGCAATCTCTTCAAGCACGGGCGCTTTTCCTTGATCCGAGGTTGTGCATCTCAGAGTAAGTTTCATGCTCGCTGAGCAAGTGGCCGTGCAAAAATAGTTTTTGAGAATTTTTACCGAGGTTGACTATTTTCTCAAAAATTGTTCCATCTTTTCCAAAATCGACCATTTCTTGGACCCAAAATGAAAATTTTCAAAGGCTCATAGCCCGACTTATGGATTTCAAATCAAAATTGAACAAGCATGTTAATCTAACCTCATGTTGGTCAAAATTGTTTTAGTAGAAAGCAAAACAAAAATGGTCAAAACGATGAACTAGGGGCACAGTGGAGTCGTGTTCGGTCTTTTCCCGTTATCAATGCATTTGCTAAGAAGGGCACTCTACATGCCAAGAAAAAGGGCACAATTAAAGCTAACAACAGTGTCAAGGCTCTCTCACCCTCCAAGCAATGAGGTATCAAGCGGCTAAGCACGAATCTGAATGGATCAAGATATTCCACTCTCATCTTGACAGATCTGATCACGCCCAAGCTCCCTACAGAGCATCATCAACCTGGTCACCGCAGATTCGCTACACACTCATTTGTAGCACAACCCTCTCAGGGAGGAATTCACTAGCTGCATGCAGAAGAAGAAGAATCTGGTAATATACCAGGGGCAAAAGCCCACAACTTTCTACTTATCCATCAACCACCCAGGGGAGGGATTGAAAAATGAGAGATTGAAGAATAAAGAGATGGGCGATGAGAAAAAAGTGAGAAAGGGGATTTTTCAGAAAACTAGAGATTGAGTGCCAAGTGATGTGAGAATCACAAGTGAGAAATGGTGGGAAACACTACCCTATGAAACAGCTCCCTATGTACGCCCGAGTGTCGTGGTCTTTTCGCTTGTCTCATTTCATCCCGAGCTGTCTCGTTGTGTTTAGGTCGTTTACCTTTTGTTTTTCTGTGTTGAGTTGTTTTGGCTGTGGTCAGTTGTAGGCTTAATACCCGGTTGAGAATCCTTTTCTCATTTTCAAAAAAATAAAATCGTTTTGTGCTATGAGTGCCGTGCCGTTCTCCACATTTGTGCAAAACAGAATTTGTTCTTTCAGAAAATCGCAGGGTTCAACCCAGGTCATA
Organism: Camellia lanceoleosa; assembly: GCA_025200525.1. NCBI lineage: Eukaryota > Viridiplantae > Streptophyta > Magnoliopsida > Ericales > Theaceae > Camellia > Camellia lanceoleosa. Next base: position 53,664,560 of record CM045769.1, on the reverse strand, counting down.
TGAGAACAGTGAAACCAGGACCTATCTAAAGCTATGAGTTTCGGGCTGCAAAGCAAAAGCAAAAGAGAAAAATATCGGGCATCTGAGTTTGTTCCAACTTTAGTAAGTTCCGAGACTATATTCTGTGTGTACCTCTTCAGGTCTTGCCAATGCCCTGAAGTATGAGTGTGCCTCTACCTCAAGCTTGAGATCAAGTCTACTTGCCGTAATGGCGATCAGAAATGCTCTCTCTGAATACCAGCCCCTGCCAGATGCATCTTGGCCGTGTTTGCGATGAGTTCCTAGGAGACCAACTGCGACGGTGGAAATTAGAGTTCGAATGGCTGTTGCCTAGAACGCAAAGGTTCGGGATTTCCGAGACTAAATTCTGGTTTAAATACCCGTGAGGCGTTCTCGCTTGAAATCAGATGGAAGCCCCATAGGTTGAGATAGCGTATGCACCTCAATTCGATCGAACCAACCTAGTCTGTCACCCCGCTGGAGAATAGGGAAAGTTGTGAGTATGATCAGAAGACAAGCGGCACCGTGGCTCCTACATGCAGATATTGTTACTTGTTAGCATTCCAAAGCCTTTGTAATCGTGAGTTCAAGGTAAAGTGTTCAAGAGCACGAGGAGATCCCCATCGAGTAGAGCTGCTCACCGCCACTCACCTCATGAGGTGCTTTCTAAAGCGCCGCTTTGTCCATTTATTGCTTTCTTACATCATGCATTGTAATGCATTGTAATTAAGTTTCTTTCTCACCATACACGATATTGTATGTACGCCTCATTCAAAGAAGTTCCATTTGAGATCATTCACTTAGTGTATCAATCACACTTTATTTGTTTTACTCAAAGGTATCTAACACACTTCATTTGCTTTACTCAGTGTATCTAACACACTTCATTTGCTTTAGTGTATCAATCACACTTCATTCACTTAATGTATCAATCACACTTTATTTGCTTCACTCAGTGTATCTAACACACTTCATTTGCTTTAGTGTATCAATCACACTTCATTCATTTTGTGTATCTATCACACACATTCTCACTTAAGTGCATCTATCACACTTTGTGTTCACCTTTAGTGTATCCATCACACTTATTCACTTAGTGCATCTATCACACTTTGTGTTCACATTCAGTATATCAATCATACTTTGTAGTGCATCTATCACACTTTGTGCATGTCTTTTGTGTATCCATCACACTTTGCTCACTTCACCCTTTGTACATCAATTACACTTTGCTCAAATAGTGTATCTATCACACACTCGCTATTCGCTTTGTGTATCGATCACACACACTCACACCATTGTTTCCTTAAAACCTTCCTCTCTCCGTATGAAATACGTTGAGATACGCTGTTGGTTACACCATTGTTTCCTGTTAAAACCTTTCCTCTCTCCGTATGAAATACGCTGAGATACGCGTTGGTTACACCATTGTTTCCCGCTTAAAACCTTCCCTCTCTCCGTATGAAATACGTTAAGATACGCCTGTTGGTTACACCATTGTTTACCCGGTTAAAACCTTCCCTCTCTCCGTATGAAATACGTTGAGATACGCCTGTTGGTTACACCATTGTTTACCCGATTAAAACCTTCACTCTCTCCGTATGGAATGCGTTGAGATACGCCTGTTGGTTACACCATTGTTTACCCGGTTAAAACCTTCCCTCTCTCCGTATGGAATGCGTTGAGATACGCCTGTTGGTTACACCATTGTTTACCCGGTTAAAACCTTCCCTCTCTCCGTATGGAATGCGTTGAGATACTGCTGGTTACACCATTGTTTACTTGCTTACCTTTTTCTTCTCTTGCGTGTGATACACCGAGAGATCCTTTCCTCTCTCGTGTAATACCGAGAGATTTAACCTTTCCTCTCTTGCATGTGATATGCTAAGAGGTTCACCTTTCTTCTCTTGCAGATACCGAGAAACTTACCTTCCTCTCTTGCAGTGATACCGAGAGGTTTACCTTTCTCCTCTCTTATGTGTGATACGCAGAGATGTCTTGTGCGAGACTACGGGTATTCTCAGTCGCTTAGCCTTCTCCGTGAGACGCAGTGAGCATTGCATAATTTTTCTTGCATCCTTTCTCGCACAAGATGTAATTTGTCTCGAAGTTTACTTTTTGCCTAGCTTTCGCTTAAAATGTTGCATTTATTTTGCATATTTGCTTCATTACGCCTCTCTTTGCATGATCATGAGTGATAACTGCCACAGAGCGATAAGTCCAATCTTCAAACCGGCCAGAGTGTATAAGTCCAATTTCAAACTGCAAGTAACAGATAAGTCCAATTTTCAAACCGGCCACAAGCCAGAGTAAGTCCACTATCAAACCGGCCAAGGGCGATAAGTCCAATCTTCAAACCGCCACAGAGCGATAAGTCCAATCTTCAAACCAAGTGGCCATAAGTCCAATTTTCAAACCAAGCCACAGCCAGATAAGTCCAATTTCAAACCGGCCACAACAGAGTAAGTCCAATTATCAAACCGGCCACAGAAGCGTAAGTCCAATTTTCAAACCGGCCACAGGCGTATAAGTCCAATTTTCAAACCGGCCACAGCGGTAAGTCCAATCTTCAAACCGCTTCTTAGCGAGTAAGTCCAATCGCTAAACCGGCCACAGAGCGATAAGTCCAATCTTCAAACCGGCCACAGAGATAAGTCAATTATCAAAATCTCCTCGCATATCATTTTGCAATTTGCCCTACTCATGAGCATGCTCAAGGCACACATATCTCGCTTATCTTGTATGATTGTCTAAGTCTTCTACTTTGTCAAAAATGGGTCGCTCGGCTTTGACATTCACTCCGCCACTTAGACTTCCGAAGTTCACAAAGAGGGGCAATCAGAGACACCCCATTTTTGACCGACCTTAAGACTCAGATGTCACCGATTGAGCGCTTGGTGATATTGCATATCGTGCTCGTTCAGGAGTCTCAGAGTCTCGGCCGCGAGCCTTGCCTCCGGACTTCTGTGCTCTTTTTGTACTTTGTCTCGGTTTTATAGCCAGCCGTGCTCGGTTTTCTCTATTTCTTTTCCTAAGTGGAGGGAGAGGTCTCGTAGACCATCTCTCAGTGTCCGTGGGCTACATTTCGTGGCCATAGGCCATTTTGCCCATTTCAGAGCCCGGTACCCGGTTTTCGGAGCCGTCAAGCCATGTGCCTCAGTTCGAGACCGCCTAACCATCTCCAATTGCTCTGATTTTTGGCATGCATCTTATTTTCTCCCTTTTGAGGGACACTGGGGTCCGAGGGACCGACTGCGGGTCGAACACCACCCTGCCCATGTACCTATTTTGACCCCGAACTGCATGTTTTGGCCTCCCAGCCTTCATTTTACATCGGTATGGGCTCATTTTTGGTGGAGGCATTATTTTCAGGGTTAGAAAGCTTGTAGAAGGGTGGGAGGCCAGCAATTTTTTTTACAACCAACTTTTTGTTTGGTCAAAAGTGGTTCAGCATGAATCCAGGAAGAGGAAAAATTTGCGCTGCTTCACCTAAACGAGCGTAACTCTTTACACAAGAGGAATTAAAGTATGAGGCCACCATCGTTGGAAAGCTTACTCCCGGGGCTTCATTTTTCACTCAATAATCTCCTAAATTCAATTCCGGACGGAGGAGATATGGTTGATTGAAGTAAGGCATCACTCCGGTTGAACCGAAATCTGCGCGGCTTCACGGAAACTGGCATAACTTTTTCCACAGGAAGAATTTTGATGCAAGGTTTGCTCCATTGGAAAGATCACTTCTGGGGCTTCAATTTCGACACTTGAATGGCCACATTTGGACTTTCCTAGCACCCACCGGCCAGTTTTCTTCCCGAAAGCTCCTGAAAAGTAGCTGGCAGGCCAGAAAATCTAGCTAGCCGGCCACCCCTTTTGTGAAATGACCTTTTTGCCCCTATAAGCTGGCTGGCCATTTTCCTCTCCCTCAGTGTATTCGAGCTGTGCCAATTGGCCCACCCTCCATACCCGTGTATGGAGGATTAGAGAGGTCCCTTAGATATTTTTCATGCCTCTCCTCTATAAAGGAGAGGCTTGGCTTCTTGGCTCAAGGTTAGACATTTGTTAGACACATTTGAGAGAGAGCTATACCTTCCACCTCCCATTTCTCTCCATTTCCAAGCTCCAAAGTCATTTTTCTTCAAGTTTGGTGCCATTTCTTCATCACTATCAAGCATCCCCATCACCACTCCATTTCCAGCAGCAAGGAGAGGTTCTCAGAGGCTTAGAAGCAACATTCCTCAAAAGTGGTAGAAAAGAAAAGGTCTACAAGGGTAAGTCTCCATTTCCTCTTTGTAGCATTTTCTTGCTTCATTTCTAAGCCTATTTTCTCACTGTTTAGGCTCCGACCCTAACTGAAAGGGTCCTTATTTTGAGCTATTCTTCATAGTTTGTTCAAGGGCTCAACCCTGTTTGAGCCTCCATTTGGTACTTGCTTCAATACCATCTTGTATGCCTTTATTTTGCATGAAATTTCTAGCCTATGAGTGATCTGTTTTCAAGCATAATGTAAACTGTAAGTGGGCCTATTTTGAGCCCCTCTTCAACATTGAAGAAGGGATCAATCCTTTTGGGTCCTCTATCTTGCACTTACTTCATAATCTCTCCTATTTACCGTGAATTTGCATGATTTGTTTGGCCTATATGTAAATTGTTTTGGAGTTTGTTATGAACTGTGAGTAAGCTTATTTTGTGTCCCTATACAACATTTTAGAAGGATCAACCTTGTTGGGGGTCCCCATGTTATACTTGTCATTATACCCTCTTGACCCCCATTTTTGCATGCTTTTTAGCTTATCTCGCTTCTGTTTTTGGCCATCATCAGAACTGGAAAGAGTCATATTTTGATCTCCTTGACATATTTCATTAAGGGTCTTTGCTGTTTTGATGAATGTTTGGAGTACCTCATGTTCTAGCCTTATGTATCGTAGTTCTTGCATGACATTTTTAGCATGTTTGCATACTGAGTTGGGGGATATTATCTACTGTAAATGTTCATATTTTTAGTCCCTCATCAGTGTTGTAGAAGGGTATTTTTCCATTTGGGCATCGCATGTATCACATGCTTCAATACCCCTCTTGCGGGGCCATTTTTGCATTCTTGCTTAATCCTATGTGTGCTTGCTGTTTAGCCCTTTTTATGACTGAAAAATGATTTTCTTGGGGCTGTCTTGCTACTGTATTTTCATTCCATGTCCATATTGCGCATGCATTGCATAGCTATAGGCCATTTCGCCTAATATCGCATTTCTCGATCATTCCATGCTTGGTGCACTTTGGCCATGTTTCGACTGTTTTTCCCCACATTTCAGTGTTGAAATTCTATTTGCATGTTTACATATCATATTCCATGCCATTTCATGCCTTAGGAAATTGTTCCGGCTTATGCGTCTGTGTGCACGATTTCGAGGCACTTCATTTTTTCATCTCTACTCTTATGTGAGTGTGGCTAAGGCTCTCTCATGTTAGTATAAGTCCAATTTCCATTTGGAGTGCCATTTCATGCTTTAGTACCATTGTTCGGTTATGCGTGGTAGGCACGATTTCGAGGCATCTCATTTTTCATCTCGCCTCTTATGTGAGCTGCACGAGGTCCACTCATGTTAGTGTAAGTCCATTTTGCATTCTCAGATGCTATTTTTAGTCTCATCGCATCGTATGCTATTGCCTCGGTTTATGCGTCTGTACACGATTTCGAGGCATCTCATTTTTCATCTCTACTCTTATGTGAGCGTGGCTAAGGTCCACTCATGTTAGTGTAAGTCCAATTGCATTATGTATGCCATTTTATGCCTTAGATCATTTCTCGGTTTGCGCTGCAGCACGCATTCCGAGACATCTCATTTTCATAGCATTGTGCATGCTAGGATTGTATTTTAGTTGCATTCATGCATATCATGCATATTGCATCATGGTCGGGATAGGAGTTAGTCTGCACGGAAACGAGGCACGTTTGGTACTCCTAGTGACGGAATGAGTCTCAATTCCCAAGTCACCGACACCCCGGATTACCCATGATGGAGTTAGGTTTTGTTGTAGCATTCATGTGCATTCATCCTATATTGAGTTGTGCAATCCGATTCTCGCCATCATGCATCGAGATGCGTGATTGGTGGCACGAGGATCGAGGCATGCATATATTTTGTGAAATACATTGCTATGCCCTTTCCGCTTCTCGCTGCAAAGAAAATGAAGAATCAAGAACTTTTTGAGTCCGCACGCTTTCGAGAAACATTGCAAACAAAGGCTAATTGGGGCATCCTAGTGGATTTCGCAAAGGCACTTCAACATATATCATTCATCATAATCGAGGCACTGCTTGCATGCCATTATGCCTTCCTTAGTTAATTTGTTAATTAATTAGGAATTTGTATATTTATCTCTTGATCAGATTATTCTTTTATTTCGATCAGATATTATTTATTCGGACTCTCCGAGGGCATAATTGTAATAAGTGTGGGTGAGTGTGATGTATGTCTTCCAACCCCACTTCTTTCTTCCCTTTTATTTACCCGCTTATGATGGTTAGATATAGGGCATATTTCAATTAGCATACAAGATGACAAAGATGTTTGCATCATTCATCTGCTTTTGCACGACTGCTCCTACCATCATACAAACCCATTTGTATTTCAATTCCAAATTGAACATGTGTTAGCTGTAGCATTTCACATGCCATGTTTAGAATAGCCGAGCCTGCTATAGTTTGCATCTTTGCATGTGTTGCATTAGACATTTCAGTATGCTTAGGTCCATGCATGGATTTGTAACAAGCTCGCTTTTGGCTTGGAGTACCCGGTGAGTCTTATGCTTTAGCATCCTTGCATGCGTGTGAGTGTTGCCGTGAATAGCATGCTTACCATGAGGCTATGTGCTTATGTGATATAACTGCCTTGAATGCCTGTGGGTGGAGGTTGAGTTACTTGAATTGGGACAATTCATCAAATATTTGTTTTAAGCCCACTAGATGGTGGCAAAATCACGTTTTTATAAGCCCACCTGAGGGTGGCAAATCCGCGTCTTAGCCTACTTGCGGGTAGCACCATCAAACCATTTTCAAACAAACAAACATGAAATGTTTTGTTCCAATTCAGCGATTCATTTATACTTGTATGTTGTGCGATCACATAGTAACCTAGGCTAATAACCTAATAAGAATGCACAATGTTTTTCAAAATCAAATATCATGGTTAGTAGAGGCCGGCCTTGATCGGCAAGGGGGGTGCTCACGGCGACCTTTCCCAATTGTACCCAAGTTCCCGAGCCGAGGCAACTTTGGTGATGACGACACGTGGCCTTTTGGCACCGAGTCGTGGTTTCCTAAATTTCATAAAAATAAAATATTTAGGTGGCGACTCAGATCGGGCGGCGCCCATGTTTGGCACTTCTTTCAAAAAATCTGCTTTTCAAAACGATTTGTCGGATTTGGACTCTTTGGTTCAAGATTAGGAACCGTGACATTTGAGTCCTTCGAACTGTAGTGACCCAATATCGAACCAGAACGGGGGGGACTCACACTCCCTTTTCCCTGGGATGCGTTCGGGGACGTCTACACATGGTATTTGAATCAATTTGATAGCATGCGTCTCGAGCACGATTCAAAGAATTTAAGTAATTATAGTACTTTGTTAGAATGATGAACCGAGCTTTGATGCATGCAAGACAAATGGATACTTTAGACATGGAAAATGTTAATTAAAACATAATGCTCTATTCTACCATCATAAGCAGAGAAATAAAAGAGAGAAAGAAAGGAGTTGGAAGACATACACACTTATTACACTTTTTGCCCTCATGCACAAAAGTCCGAATAAATGTCCAAGTGTCCGAAATAAACTAACTATTACAAAACCAAATGAAGGAATTAAGCTAATGAATACTAAATAACTAACTAGCTATCTAATTTATTATAACAAGGATGAATAATAAAACTAACCAGCTTGGTTAACTAACTATGACAATTACAAATAAACATTAATAATAATTACAACAATGCTAACTACAGCGGTACTTAATTAATTGTAACAATAATGGGGACATTAATTTACAATAGTTATAAACAAAGATGCACAAGGATTGCATGCATGTGACTGCTTTAAGCACTCGCCTACCTTCCTTGGAATCTGCCTTGTTTCACCTCTGTTTTTGCAAAAACACACCGTTTACCAAACGTTGGAGCCCGGCCGGCCCCCAATGAGGCCCGTCGAGCCCAAACAAGGCTAGGTGTGCCCTGATTTCATGTAAAACCTTGTTTTTGTGCTCTGAGGTGAAAGCAGTGCAGTAGGAGCCTTTCTGAGCTCTGTTTGTCCATTCTGCTCTTCTCTATCATGGAGAGGCTCAAGAGAAGAACGAAGTGGGTTCCAAAACCATCAATAAGCAAGTTGATCACTTGATGATTTCAGAGACAATTGGACAAGAATCAATGAATGCAATGAACAACCACTTCTTCCTCCTATCATGAAGTGAGCTTAAAGAGGGAGATAAAGACGCTTCAAGTTTCATCAACACATCATGAATTAGTGCGTGACAACTCTATAATGTCTGGCCGAATCCAAGCAATCTTACTCATTTTCTTTATGTTAGTTTCATTGGTTTTAGGCCCATTTTATTAGTCGTTTCCATTCTTTAATCAATTTGTCCAAAGTGACGGTTCAGTCCACTACATGAGAAGAAATGTCAAATGAGAAGTGATCCGGGGCATGAAAGAGAGACTACGGCTTGATGATGAACCTCCGAAGAGGTTAAGCCATTGAGCATAGGTTTCTTTTCCATGCTTTGAATAACTATCAATCTTTTGAGACAACTCTCAAACAAAAGAAAAGAGGAAAATAAGAAAAGAGGGAGATTACAGACATGATTGTGTGAGATTAAGAATGAGACTCTTAATATGAAAACCAAGCAAAGAAAGCTATCAACTCAAAATGGCTTGATGTCTAAGGCCTAAACAAGCAAAGCCATGAGGACTTACAACGTGATAGGCAAAGTATTCAAAGCATGAACCAATTAAATGAATTAAAACAAGTCTAAACAGCTCGTAATATGTAAAAACCAATGAAATGATATTTAGAGAGTATGAAAAGATAGGAAATAGTAAGGAATCATAAGGCTAGTGAACAAAAGCAAGGAGAGGTGGCTAGCCCTTCCATTTTTGAGTCCTAAAACCATGTTTTTTAGCCTTTTTTGAACTTTGAAAATCAGTTTGAAGTCTCAAAAAAATGAATGTAAAGACAAGGGTGTGAACTATGAAGTAAGGTGTAAGAAAGGGTACTAAACCCTTCTACCTTTGGTAGCTATTCAAACCCAAGTTCTAACACTTGAAATGGATTCAAATCAATACAAAGATACAAGAAATTGATACTAAGAGATAGAAATGAAAGCAAGAGAAAAGATGGTAAGCTTATACCTAAAGAGGACAAGCTCTTTTGTGAATCAAACTTGGTCCAAACACACTCTCAAGCTTGAATTGTGATTCTCAAGGCTCAACCAAGGCTCCAAGGTTAAGGTGTGAGGGTGTGTATGGCCGTATAGATATAGTTCAAAGATGGCAAGCTTGCTCAAAGATGGCTTGCACAAGAAGAAGAAGCTCTCAAGTAAGTGTATAGGCTCTTTAGAAATTGTTCAACCCTCAAAACAGAGATATACGCTCGTATTTATAGAATTTAAGAAAAATAGGTCGAAAATATCTTCAAAAATAGACAGTTGGCGGACTCTAGCCTAGAATAATGTTTATCGTCGCCAAGGCACGGCCGGCCCCAAATGGCTATGGCCGGCTCCCAATGAGGCATGGCTAGGCCCCAATGTGCTCCCCTATTGCTCTGCTTCAGGCTTAGTGTAGAGTGACACAATATTCAAAAAGGGACCTCAGAAGTATAAACAAGGTAAATAGGAAGGTGTTGGGACTCTTTCACAACTTGACCTTGGAGTCCTTCGTTGAGCATTCAGATCACACACAATGTAACTTTCATCATTGAGTATACAGGACAAAGCGCCTGAGTCTTATGAGTGGTCAAAAATGGTGTGTCTACACATAGCAACATGCAAACCAACTAACACCAATCTCCCTTATAAAACTGATCAATGTACGTCCATGCTAAAAAAAACTCCCCTACAATGATTAACCAAACTCCTCCTCACTAAAAGTAACCATAAACACCAAAAACAATGAACAAAAAAAGGAAAAGACGAAAACAATATGGTGGAGCAAGCAAGGAATTTCAAATTTGTATACCTTAAAACACACAAGAATATTAAAGAAATACAATTACATGAAAACACAATGTGCACAACCTCTAGAAGATTTCTCATGAAAAAATGTGATGCAACATATGAAAAGCATAAATCCCATGATAAATGTATGTGTGTCGCTCTTAGAGTTTGATAAACACTAGATTCAAATCCTAGTAGTGATTTGATGGCTAGACTACTAGTAAGAGAATAAGCGAATGTTGAGAAAAGTCAAACATCTAATGGTCAAGGAGTATTTGTTGAGTAAATACAAATGCTCCCACTCAAACAATGTATACAATTTTCTTGCGCACTTACCAACGACTTTCAAGCTCAAGAGTATGAAAACCAAACTAGAGACGAATGGAAAAATAGTAAAGCCTGGTTGGTGACTCTGATGTAGCCTTTTCTTCATACTATGAGAGACAAATACAGAGGGGTAAGCAGTGGAGATGCAAATAGATGGTAGGGGGTTAAGACACTTAACATCACCTAAGATATGCTATCATTGGTCAATATCTCAAGAAAAACACATGAAACACTGCTAGTAGTCCATGAAGAACTTTGATCACTTATGCGAAAGAGTCCGGTATTTGCTAATCTTAGAGTGTGTATAGAATGAGACATACTGATCAAAGTACACACAATCTAAAATGAGCAATGACCATAGGTAGCATACATACATTAATATGTAAAGGATATTCTCATAAATTCCAATATGCACCAAGAACTTCTCAAAAATTTCAAACTTGCAAAACCATACTAAGAAAAACTTTTTGGATTTTTTATAAACAAAGCAAGAAAGAAATGAACAAGCACACACAAATGACCTAAAAAAAAAATTAATAAAATAAAATAAAATAAAATTGAATAAACAAATTAACCCAAGTCAAGTTTTCTCACCCAAACCACTTTAGTATAAACAATGTTGTGAGTATTACGGCTTTTAGGTGATGTCTTAACGCTAGGTTCCTTTCCCTTCAATGGGAACCCTTCCCAACTTGGTTTCCAACCTCTTATCCAAGGTCTAGGCAAATGCAAACTCATTTCATGTTTGGTCTTGAGCAAATCAAAACAATAAAGTCTAATTTGACCCTTAACCTCATTACAACCAATGAAATGTCTCATACCCCACAAGGAATTAGAATTTCTTTTACCTCTATGAGACTCTCTCCCATACAACTCATAACAATAAGGGCAAACATGACCATACATACCACAATGATGACAAATAAAAATAGGTTATACCTTCTTTTCTTTGACCTTATCAACTCTACTAAGATTGAGAAGTCTATCTTCATGTTGAATCATTTGCTCTTCCTTTCCTTGAGTTCTTGTATCATGAGATGTAGGTGGACTCCATTTTTGTACTTTGTCACCACAAAAGCTAATGCCACTCTTGTCATAACACATTTTTTGAGACCCAACGATATTGTCCAAAGTCTTTGATCCGTTGTTCCAAAGACTAGGAGTAGTCATAGCACACTTGAGCTCTTCCTCTTTCATGACGACTAGCTCTTCCAAAGTAACTTGAGACATCTCGAGAGTTTCAATCTTTTCTTCATATGTTGCATAGATTTGTTGTAGCTCATTCCTCTTTGTTTCACAAGTCAAGAGTTTTTCACAAAGATCTTGTTGATCATTGGAGATCTTGATGGCATCATTCCTAGCCTCGAAAATCTCCTTCTTTAGTTTGAAATTCTCACTTTCACAAGCTTTGAGTTTGATAGTGAGTTTGTCATTCAATTTAGATAAGCTAAGAGATTCCTTGTACAACTTTTCATAAGCTTACTAAAGCTCTTGACCATCTACTTTATTATCACTCCCCGAGGATTCATCATCAGTGACATTCTCAACTGGCCACATGGTATACTTCATTCATCCTTTAGCTTTGGAAACTGCCATGAAAGTAAGAAATTGTTCATGTCCTTCTTCGCCTTGAGCCTCGTTGTCACTTTCATCATTATCAGACTCTGATTTATTATCCCAGGTGATAGCAAAAAAATTTCTTCTTCCTCAAACGATTAGGGCATTCTTGAGCAAAGTGGCCAAAACCTTAACATTCATAGCATTGGACTTCAGGCATCCATTATATTTTTCCTTTCTTCTTCTTCATTTTAGGATCATTTTTGAGTTTCTCTTTTCCTTTGGATTTGTGAGTTGATTCCACAAGATTAGGTTTCATTTTTCGAAAAGACTTCTTAAATTGTTTTACAAAAGCATCTGTAATCTTGGAATCGAACTCACAATTCTCATTGGAATCATTTCCAACTCTATGAGCACTATTAAAAGCAATACCATCTTTTTCTTTCTTTTTAATATTCATGTGTGCCTCATAGGTTTGGAGATTTCTAACCAAATGATCAAGCTTGAGATTATCAACATCTTGAGTTTCCCAATAGTCAGAACTTTTGGTTGAAATCGATCGGGCAAAGGATTTCAAAATTTTTGCCACAATCTTGGATTCCAATATTTTTTCACCTAAACTAAAACTGGAATTTACAATGTCAGTCAACTTCACATAAAATTCATCAAAGGTCTAATTATTTTTCATTGAAAAGTTTTCGAAACTAGAAGTGAGCCTTTGAAGTTTTGAGCGTTTAAGCGAAGGAGTGCTCTCATGAATAGTTTATAAAATATCCCAAATCTCTTTTGCCACTTCACAATTACAAATATGACTAAACTCTTCTAATGTGACGGTACAAAACAGAGAATTGACAGCTTTACAATTCCAACTACTATTTTGGTAATCGGTTGTCTCCCATCTATCTATTGTTTTGGGGAATGTTACTCCATCAACGATAATCGTCGGTTCGGTCCCCCTACCAATGACGGATTGCTAAAATTTTTCTTCAATAGATTTCAAAAATGCTCGTCTCCAAGCTCTCGAAAAAAGTAATTAGATCCGTCAAGTTGGGGTGCTCACACCGTAAAAATTCCTCTCACGAATTGAATCCATTATCACAAATCAAACAAGATCTCACTCCAATAGTTTTTAAAACAAAGATTGAGCGACTGATCCGATACCAACCTAAAAAACTAAAATAAACAAGATATTAATTCATGATTATGTTTCAATTTTAAATAGTGAATACCAATCACAATCAAACAATCAATAACAAATCAACACAATGATTTAACGAAAAATCACAATTGGAGCACCTCCAATTGTGATAAAAAAAAATCACGGACCAAAGCCACTAAACAATCCACTAAGAAGGCAAAAGGAATTACACATGTATACCCTCAATTACCTTGCGAATTCATGCCCAAATTGAATCAACCCCGATGTGCCTCTTCCACCATCGTCTTCATCTTGGAATTATCTTGCTCAACGTTAAATCCACAATGCTGATGTTGAGTCCATGACGATAAGTCACTCCAAAATTCACCAAAGCTTTAGGTCCAAGTTCTCCAAAATCTACCAAAGAACATCTTACTCTTTTGTGAACATAACAGTAAAAACGCCCCCTTGATGAAGTCAATATGAAGCTTGTAGATTCATCGATCACTTTCAAATCATCAAGGAAACACTTATAAAACACCTTTCAATATTACACACTTTAGTTTTTCTTCCTCTCTAAAAATCTGAACGGGGTTAAACCCTAAAAACAGCAAATTGCGCACTTTATAGTTGACAGGATTACGAAGACCGCTCGAGCGCACACTTCACCGCTCAAGCGGTGTGAGTAACAGTAGTACAAAACATGTAAGCCGACTGCTCGAGCGCAATATTCATCGCTCGAGCTGTAAAACTTATTTTCCAGAAGTTCAATTTGTAGACAAAGATATTGGAAGCTCCTATTCACCGCTTGAGAGCACAAATGACCGCTCAAGCAGTCAAACAACTTTGGCTTTTGAGGCATTGCCCCTTGACGCCACCTGGGCCCTGCTCCCTAGACTCCCATAAGTTGACTAGGTAGCTCAATCCCCATACATAGTCAGTGACGTGGCAAACAGAGAATGCTTAAGATACGGAATGTCAGCACAAACTCCAATACTCGGGTTGAATTTGCTTCTAAATACTCATAGCCTCACTGAAACAAAAGATTGAATAAAATTACAATTGAAAGGAGTTTTGTCAAATGAGATTATTTGCCAATTACAAAAACCTAACAATCTTCTCCTCATCCTCACTGCAATTTTCATTCCTAATATCTAAGATTGGTGTTATTTGCAGATTTTCAGTCACCTAGTAAACAGCCCGTGCCTCCTTACGTTGTTGTTGTTGGACAAACCTAAGGTACTTAACATTACTCTTATCTTAAGAGGTGTAATAAGAGTTTTCTTGAGTCCTCTTAAAGTGCTCTATTTGAATTGTTTGCAATGTCGCTACTTGTCTCTAAAACATTGCCAATATTATACTATACAAATTATGATGCATCAAGTCATCTTCCCTAGATTTGTAGGCCCTTATCATAGACTTGCAATGTTTCTTTTAAACCTAGGCAAGACCTTATTTCTGTTGCATGAACACTTTGCCATCTCTCAAGGATTCATCTTGAGAAGGCCTCAAAGTTCTCTAGGATTCCTTGAGCAATTTCTTTTCTTTCTTTTTTTTTTCTTTTTATTTTTATTTTTATTTTTATTTTTATTGTTTTTTCTCCTTCCTCATAAACACTTCCATGTATCGGATTTAAGAGATTCTAAATATAATCTCACAGATAAGGAAATTGCCAAAGAAGTTAATGGAAAGCTAGCATCTGCCGTGTACCTTCAAGCTAGCACCATCAGTCGGGCCTTAATATTTGTGGCACGTTCTGGGGGACGGTCCTTCACTGAAAGGCCTGGGTCCTCTTCTTGTTGTTGCCTTCATCATTGCTCAACTGGTTGAGAACTTACTAGAAGTTTGCTTTTGGTTCAAAATAGATATCATGACAATTGGCATATCTACAATTTCTTTATTTTTATTATAATTTTTTTCATTTTAGATTTGAGGACTACTGTATATCACTTTTTTTTTTCACCATATATATTGGGATACATGGCAAGATATTTTTGGCCTTCATTATTTCCTTAATAATTATTTCCAAACAAATAAACTAATTACAAGTCAACGTAAACATGATACAAACAGTGACGCGTAACACTTCTCTTAAAATTTATAGGTCTGTTAAAGTTGACAAGCTAAAAACTTCCTTTCGCTGGTATTTGCTTTTATTTTGTGGAAGTCCTTGGAATTTTTTTTCACTGTCCTATGTGCACATATTGTTGTTCAGAACAGGCTAAGAAAGCCATTAGCATTGAAAGATAAAATTAATCCCATAAAGAGCATGATAATTTTAAGAGTAAATTACATTGACACCTCACAATATTTATGTTTAATACAGATTTTTTTCATATTTAAAAAATTATATTTATCTTCTTGAGATTTGTAATCTCATTACAAATCACTCAATGTATTGCTGATATTATACCTTAAAATTTTATAAATGACCATATTTTCTTTTGTCCTACCATTTCTTCTTCTGATCATCATGACCATATTCTACAACGTTCTATTATTAAATGCTATCTGAACATATTCTTATTGAGGAATGATATACAAATATAAATATTATATAGAATTTTCAAACATAATGATATAGTTTAATGGTGACCTTTCACTTTAAAACAAAACACCCATAAATATAATTTATATTTATAACAATATCACTATCACAACATTTTTATGACATTTTTTTTTATAAATTTTTATATATGAATATAATTTTTCATTTTTATTTCTACTATTATTTTTCTTTCTTGTTTGTTCACCCACATTTATTATAGTATTGTCAAATACCGCCATTCACGTAAAATCTAACCAACCCTCCAATCAAACTTGAAAGCACAAAAATACAATGCATATATACATTTATAATACTTTCGTCAATTTGTTTTTACTTTTTAGATCAATTTAAACTAGATATATTTAAAAAGTATAAAATTTGTACAAAGAAACTTTAAAAAACACCATTAAATACAACAAAATAAGATAATGTACTAAATTTTTGTATTTTTTTATATTTGGTGAATTTAAAAAACAATTCGCAAAATATTATATTTCTTAAGTATATCTAGATTAGGTGTATCTAAAAAATTAAAAAATTAAAAATGTTTAAAATATTTAAAAAATTTAGTAAAAATAAAAAAAAACGAAAAATAATAAAATAATAAAAAAAACTTAATTTTTTGTGTGAGTAAAATCAAAAAAGATGATTATTGTTTCCCTTGAAATGACATGAGCAAATTATCTGCATTAGTTTATTATTTTATATATATATATATATATAAAAGTTAAGATGTAAATATGTCATTTTAATCTGATAGAAAGGTAAGTGTAATTTTTCAAATGTGAGGAGAAAATCTATATTAAATAGAAACCTCAAGAGATGTCAGTGCAATTTATCCTAATTTTAAAGCTCTTTTCTTTGAGATAAGTTTGATAATGAGTGCTGCTATTAGTACATGCCTTTCTTGAGTAATTATATTTTCACACACCAAAACACCTCACTCTACATCCTCTCTCAATACACACATCAACTAATTTCGAATTTTGTAATTTTACTCAATGCATAATCCTTTGTGCCAAAAATATCTCTCTTTAATATTAAAACCCAAAACCAACACCCATTTGTAAGTATTGTTTCTTCTCTCCTGCGTCAGTCTTGAAAAGAATTTTCATTCATTTTTTTAAAAAAAATTGTTACATTGAGGCACTGTAAATGACATGTTGGTTAGAGCTATGGTTTAATTATGGATTTATAAGTTATTAAATTTTTTTTGTTATATATTCATCAGAATTTTTTTGTTTGCTTGTTTTTGATTTTTGGGTTAAGTCTAGTTGATATTTGAAATACACAGCCATTGATAGACCTATACAAAGCTTAATTAATCATATTTCACTTATGCTTCTAGATCTGTAGTTCATCTGTTTTAATTACCATGTATTATGCATCTATTTATAGATGAATTTTTTTGTAAATATTCTGTAGGATTAAATTTGTTCAAATCTATTCACCCAAAATAAATTTGTTCAAATCAACATGCATTGTTTCCTATCAACAAACCTAGCCAAACGCAATCTAAATCGTCATAGGGGATGGCGGTTTTACGACAAAGAAATTGTAGCGGAGTTGATGACCGTGGCCGTGGCGGCGGCAATAGCGATGGGTGAGAGCTAGGGTTAGGGTTAAGAAATTGGGTTTTTGAGAAAAAGATAAGGACGCTTTAATAATTTTATTTTAGGGAAAAATTGTAGTAAAAAAATAAATAATTAAATATATGCACAGAAGTAAGTAGGTGTGTGAAAATAGAATTTCCGGCTTTTCTTCTTTAGACGCCTCCTCTCTTTTATTTTTTTTAATTCCAATTTTATCCAAATATGAAGTTGTATTTTTACTCTCATCCCTACCATTCTAATCCTAATTTTCCAAACCCTAACCTCTCTCAACTCCAGTTACCACCTCCACCTGTCCCCAGCCAGCACCTCACTGCCATCTACAGGCACCCAGCCCTCACCGCTGGCCGGAGCCACCCAGCCCCTCATTGCCAGTCTAATCCTACCAGCCACCTCCTCCTATCAGCTCTTCTTTCTCACCACCTTGATTGGTGGGTTCTCTGTACTACTTTCTCAATTTCTTCTTCCTCACATTCTTCACTTCCTAATTCACCGATGTCCGAATCACTACCGGCATCGATATTCTCTGGGCTCCATATGATCTCTTAAAACCTCCATTTACGTTTGATTCTTGAAGAACACAAAAAGATGGGAAATGAAATGAGTTTTTTTATTCGAGATTCGTCGAAGAAGGTGAGGACTTCAGATGAAATAAAGTATATAGACATTGTGGATGATGATGACAAAGAGGCCATGGACGAGTGATCTAAAAATACAGGTGAATCATCAAGTCTGTGACTTATAAGTTGCACACTGTTGATTTATAAGGAAGATGACAAGAGTAGAGATTTTTATTTATTTTTTTATTTTTTTGTTAAATCTATAAATTAAAATGGATATCCCTTTTTTTTTCTTTTTTTTCTTTTTGGGTGAAATTAAAATGGATATCATGAAACCTGTCTATCAAAATCTTCAGTTTTCTTTTTGGGTCTTCTGAATTGATTGTGTTGGTTTGAGTTGGGTTTGGGAGATTAGGCTTTGGAAACGGAGAGAGTGGAGGTCGACGGTGAGGGTGGAGGTCGCTGGAAAGAAGGTCTTCGAGGGTGAAGAGTTGTTGACGATGGAAAGGATTGACAGAAGAAGAAGAGTTGGGGTCCAAAGAAGAGGGGTATAGTTGGTATTAAGGTGGGGTTTCAAAGAAAAGAGGAGAGGGTTTCGAGAGCTTTTATCTACACACACCAAATCCCCTCTATACACACACTTAATTATATTTATTTTAATTACAATTTTATCCCTAAGTGTAATTACTATTTTAGACATCTATCCAATTCAAAACATCTCAATGCACACATCCATCCAGACTTCACGTTGAAGCTCCAAGTTTAGCTTCTTCCATTGAGCTAGAAGTGAAAGCACTCAACCTTAAGCTCCAAGTTCAGCTTCTTCCATTAAGCTCCAAGTTCAGCTTCTTCTATTAAGCTCCAAGTTCATAGCTTTTCAATGCACTCATTCATCATACATTAAGCTAGAAGGGAAAGCATCAACCTTCCTCATTCGTAGCTTCTTCCTCATTCATCATTGTTAAGGAGGATTTGTTTTCTAAAAATCAGCAAATAAATGTTTATGAGAAACATAGCAGAGGAAATGTGAGTTTCTCTTTCTTTCTTTTTTTTCCAGCGTCGTTCGGATAACCAGAGTCGAATAATATTATTTTGTTCGGAAATCTACTACCGAAATAAGTATTTATTTTCAGAAGTTATTATCCGAAAAAGGTATTTAATTTCGAAAGTTGTTGTCCGAAAATAAGTTAACTTTTACAACATTCAACTTCCGAAATTTTAAAATGAATTCGAACAACTACTTCCGAATGAAGTAAAAAAAAAAAAAAATTTCCATTTTATATTCCAAATTTGCAAACTGCATACCAAATTTACAGTTTGGAATTGCAAATTTGTAATGTTTATAATACAAAAATTTGTAATGTTTATACAGTTTGGAATTACAGTTTGGACAAATTAATCTTTATAATGCCATTAAAAATTTGTAATGTTATACAAAACATGTAGAAATATGTGTTAACTCAAGGAAGTCAGGTTTGCGCGGATTTTGTGTTGGATTACACTACTCAATTCACAACTGAACAGGTTCACTCTACGAAATTATAATGATTATGTTTCGAATTGCTCAACAAATGTAAATGTTTGATAATATTTATTTGACTTTGTAGGTATTCAAAAGTAAGGATGAATTGCTTAACTGGGTATGTGAAGTTGGAAAGAGAAATGGTTTGGTCATTGTAATCAAAACATCAGACTATGGTGGAGAGAAAAAAAGACCCAGGATGTATCTTGCTTGTGAAAGGAGTGGCCTTGCTTGTGAGAGGAGTGACCAATATAGAGTGACAAAGAAGTTAAAACATGATGGCAACAATACATCAAGAATAACCGGTACGAAGAAGTGTGGTTGTCCTTTTGATATGAGGGCTCACAGGTTTATCACACATGATGAATGGACATTGACCGTAGTATGCGGATTGCATAACTATCCACCTGCGGAGCACCTTGAGGAACATTCATATGCAGGGAGGCTATCAAAGGATGAGAAAGCATTGTTAATGGATATGTCAAAGAGCATGGTTCAGCCAAAAGAAATCCTAGTAACCTTGAAATAGCGAGATGCCCTCAATGTAAGCACACTTAAAACCATTTGCAATGTACGCCATCGAAACAGGGTGGTACAGAGAGCTGGAAGATCACAGATGCAACACTTATTGGGTGAATTGGCCAAGTATAATTACATTGAGTGCCATCGGTCTGAAGAGTCCACAATGACTGTGACAGACTTGTTTTGGGCACATCCTACCAATTTGGACTTATTTCGGTCTTTCCCACGTATATTAATTATGGATTGCACATATAAAACCAACAGATATCGTTTTTCTCTTCTTGAAATTGTGGGAATGACATCAACTGAAATGACTTTCTCTGTAGCTTTCGCATACTTACAGTATGAGAGGGCCGATAACTATACGTGGGTGTTAGCTACATTGCGTGATGTCATGGATGGCTTTGTTATGCCAACAATTATTGTTACTGACAGAGAACTAGCCTTGATGAATGCCATACAGAAGATATTCCCGAGTGGCAGACATTTATTATGTCGTTGGCATATCAGTAAGAATGTATTGACCAAATGCAAAAAAATGTTTGAGACACAGCAGAAATGGGTGAAGTTCAACCATGAGTGGAACTCTTTAGTGTATT
The DNA here is from genome assembly GCA_025200525.1 of Camellia lanceoleosa. Taxonomy (NCBI): domain Eukaryota; kingdom Viridiplantae; phylum Streptophyta; class Magnoliopsida; order Ericales; family Theaceae; genus Camellia; species Camellia lanceoleosa. The sequence goes on along the minus strand of CM045769.1, from coordinate 53,643,977 downwards.
CATCTTCTGAAATTCAATACGATGAGTGTCTTAAATCATTACTTAAGGAATTCAGTAGTATCCTGATGCAATCAAATATGTCATGGATACTTGGTTGGTTCCTTACAAGGAGAAATTTGTGGCGGCATGGACAGACATGTGTATGCATTGTGGCAATGTTACAACGAACTGGTAAGATTACTTTTGTTCAATATGTTATTAATAAGTGCCATGTATTTGATTTTAATTTGATTTACATTGAATTGAACAGGGCGGAGAGTGCACATGCAAAACTTAAAAGACAATTGGGTTCATGTTAAGTCTCATTTCAAGCATCATTTGAGAAAATACACAGTCTGCTTGAGTTGCAACACACTGATATCAAGGCTTTATTTGAGAAAAGTCTAACTGTTGTGCAACATCAATTTAAACCTTCTCAGTTCAGGGAGCTACGGGGTAATGTGTCTATCTCTGCATTGGAGTATTTGCTTGTAGAGAGTAAGAGAGCCAATTCCATTGGTATTGATGTTGAAGCTTGTGGATGCGTCCTTCGCCACACTCATGGTTTACCTTATGCCCATGAGATTGCTGACTACATCAGACAAGATCATCCTATACCACTTGCTACCATACACTCATAGTAGAGGCAACTTCATATCTCTATATACAAGAAAGAAGAGGAAACGAAGGTGAGTTGTCATGCAGAAGTAGAGTTGTTTGTGAACAAGTTTAATGAAAGTGATAGAACCATGCGGTTGGAGCTTTTGAAGAAGTTGAAAGAGATTGTATATCCGGGAAGCACTTTTTTTGTTGAGCCGGAGGTGAAGCCCAAAACACGTCCTCGGGATCATAAGAAGATCCATGTTTCTACCCGTCGTGACCCGTGTGTATTTGAGTTGGTGCAATCTGGACATGATTCCTTCTCACCTAAGGACACTCAAATCACTACATTAGCTTCTACTCTGGAAACCAAGAAGAAGCGACCTGTTAAGGGAAAGGAGAAGGTGAATGCGAAAGGGAAGGTATACATTACTAGAACAGTGAAACTTGGTACATATGTTGATGCTTTCCTTTCTGGGTTGAAACCATACATTAAGTTTGTCAAGGATGTAGTTGCAGATGGGAATTGTGGTTTCAAGGCTATAGCTACTTCAATTGGTCATACAGAAGATGATTGGGCTCAGGTTAGGCGTGATCGGTTGGGTGAGCTGTACACACACAAAGAGGAATACATTACACTTTATAAGTCGTACGAAAGGTTTGAAGAATTGACACGCATATTGTCATACTTTGAAGATAGTCCTGGATACTCACATTGGATGACTATACCAGACATGGGGCATCTTGTTGCATCGTACTACAATCTTGTGTTATACCACTTGTCATTACAGCATTGTCTCACCTTTTTAGCTCTTCGAACAGTGCCAGTACCTCAACTTGATAGACGTGAGATTGCCATTGGGTTTGTCAACGGAAATCATTTCGTCCAGGTATAACAGAAACTTATCAATTTGTGCATGTACAGGAAGTTCTGAGGTATGACCACTAACTCAATTGATATTTGGTGCAGGTTTTGTTGCAACCAAGTCATCCAATTCCTCCTATAGCCACTAATTGGCGAAAATACCATCATCCTTGCGCTGTTGATTGGGATGATGCATATGTGCGTCGCATTCAACATTTCAAGGGCATTATTCATGATAATGTAGCTACTCGAGAGACATTTGATGTTGTTGATGTCGCATGACACATGTATGCATTTGACAATGTTAGAATTATGGAAGAAATTAATGGATGTGTTTTTTATGTTGATGTTGATGTTGATGTTACCATTCTATTGTAATAAGAAAATATCATTTACAAAATCAACGACCATTGTTACCATTTCATTCTAATAATAAAATGTCATTACAACAATATCATCTAATAAGAAAATATTAACCACTGTTACCATTACAACAATATCGTCTTACAAAAAACACCACAAAAAATTCATTAACTAACAAATAACATGTCACAAATCAGCTGTATGCTATAGACGTCCCCGAACGCATCCCGGGGGAAGGAGTGCGAATCCCCCCCCCCTCCCGTTCTGGTTCGATATTGGGTCACTATAGTTCGAAGGACTCAAATGTCACGGTTCTCAATCTTGAACCGAAGAGTCCAAATCTGGCAAATCGTTTTGAAAACAGATTTTTTGAAAGAAGTGCCAAGCATGGACTGCTTCGCCAGATACAGAGTCGCCACCTAAATATTTTAAAATGGGAAATTTAGGAAACCCTGACTCGGTGCCAAAAGGCCACGTATCCGTCATCACCAAAGTTGCCTCGGCTCGGGAACTTGGGTACGATTGGGGAAGGTCACTTCGTGAGCACCCTTCGCCGTCGTCAAAGACCGCCTCTACTAACCATGATATCTGTTTTTGAAAACATTGTGAGTTCTTATTCCGATTATTAGCCTAGGTTACTATGTGATGCGCACAACATACAAGTATAGACTGAATCGCCTGAATTGAAACAAAACGTTTCATGCTTGTTTGTTTGAAAATGGTTTGATGGTGCTACCCGCAAGTAGGCTAAGACGTGAATTTGTCACCCTCGGGTGGGCTTAGAAAACATGATTTTGCCACTATCTAGTGGGCTTAAAACAAACATTTGATGAATTGTCCCAATTCAAATAACTCAACCTCCACCCACAGGCATTCAAGGCAGTTATATCACATAAGCATTTAGCCTCATGGTAAGCGTGCTATCATGGCAACATTCACACGCATGCAAGGATGCTAAAGCATAAGAACTCACCGAGTACTCCAAGCCAAAACAGAAGCTCATTAGAAATCATGCATGATCCTAAATATGCAGCAATGCCTAATGCAACACATGCAAAGATGCAAACTATAGCAGGCTCGGCTATTCTAAACATGGCATATGGAATGCTACAACTATCAAGTATTCAATTTGGAATTGAAATACAAATGCAGTTAGTATGATGCGCCGAGCCCGGTGCATGCAAAACAGATGAATGATGCAAACATGCTATCATACTGTATGCTAATTGAAATATGCCCTATATCTAACCATCGTAAACGGGTAAATAAAAGGGAAAGAAAGACGTGGGGTTGGAAGACATACATCACACGCACGCACACTTATTACAATTATGCCCTCGCGCAGAGGGTCCGAATAAATAATACAGTCCCAAAATGAAAGAATAATGCAGTCCAAAATATACAGTCCGAATAATATACAAATCCCTAATTAATTAGCAAATTAACTAAGAAAAATAAAAACTGGCATGCAAGCCAGGGACTGCCTTGATTCTGCTCCGGATGATGGAATGATTAATGTTTGGGCTGCTTTGCGCGGAAATCCACAGCGATGCCCCAATTAGCCTCTGTTTTGCAATGTTTCTTGAAAAGCGCGCCAAGCCTCCGGAAAATTGTTGATTCTTCATTTTGCTGCAACAGAGAGCAGGAAAGGGGCATAGCAATGTATTCCACAAATATATGCATGCCTCGATCCTCGTGCCACCAATCACGCATATCGATGCATGATGGCCGAGGAGTCAGATTACACAACTCAATATGGGGTGAATGCAGATGAATGCTACAACAAAACCTAACTCCATCATGGGTAATCCAGAGTGTCGGTGGCTTGGGAATTGAGACCCGTTCCGTCACTCGGAGTACGGAGCGCGCCTCGTTTCCCGTGCCTGGGCTAACTCATATCCCGAACACGATGCAATATGCATGATATGTATGAAATGCAGCTAAAATGCAATCCTAACATACGCAATGCTATGAAAATGAGATGCCTCGAAATGTGTGCACGCAGGCACGCGAACCGAGGCGATGAGCCTAAGGCATAAAGTGGCATACGCAATGCAATTGGACTTACACTAACATGAGAGGGCCTCAGCCACACTCACATAAGAGGCCGTCGGATAAAAATGAAGTGTCTCAAAATGCGTGCACACGGGCACGCAAACCGAGGCAATGGCCCTAAGGCATGAAATGACATGAAATATGATATACAATGAGACTAAAATGAAATGTCTCGAAATGCGTGCCCACGGGCACGCAAACCGAGGCAATGGTACTAAAGTATGAAATGGCATGCAAATGCAATGATGGGCTTATACCAACATGAGAGGGCCTCAGCCACACTCACGTAGGACGCCGGAGGATGAAAAATGAGATGCCTCGAAATGCGTGCCCGTGGGCACGCAAACCGAGGCAATGGCCCTAAGGCATGAAATGACATACGAAATGAGATGTGGCATATGGCATATGGAAAATGCAAATTTCAGCAGCCAAAATGATGCAAAAACAGCCCCCGAATTATAGCAAAATTACACCCGATGCCCAAAATGCTATGCTTAGTATCCGAAGTGACTTGCAACTATGCCAAACATGCATAATATGGACATGAAGTGTAAAGACAGATGCTAGGCAGTCCCTAAACTAGCATTTTTCCAGTACAAAGCATGGCCAAACAACAATCACAAGTATGGAAAAAATATCATGCAAAAATGGGGGAAAAAAGGGGAACAATGAAGCAGATGGTATACGCAATGCTCAAACTGAAAAATAAAGTTCTACAACACTGAAGAGGGACCAAAAATATGAACATTTACAGCTTATGACAACCCCCAAAACAGTATGTAGATATGCTCAACATAGCATGCAAAATATGAGCCAAAAGAGGGCTATAAAGAGAGGTATACCAAGAATTCACCAAACAGCCTAAAACCCTTAACAAAACATGAAGAGAAGGCCAAAATATGGATATTTTCAGTACTGATGATGGCCGAAAACAGAAGCTAGATAGGCCTAAAATGCACGCAAAAATGGGGGCCAAAGAGAGATATAAAGACAAGCACAACATGGAGACCCCCAACAAGATTGATCCCTTCTACAATATTGTAGAGGAACACAAAATAAGCTTACTCACAGTTCATGACATGCTCCAAAACAGACTACATGTAGGTCAAACAAATCATGCAAACTTACGGTAAATATGAGGAATTATGAAGCAAGTGCATGATAGAGAGGCCAAACAGGGTTGAACCCTTCTTCAATATTGAAGAGGGGCTCAAAATAGGCCCATTCACAGTTTACATTATGCTCTAAAACAGATCACTCATAGGCTAGAAAAAGCATGCAAAAACAAGGACAAAACATGGATTTAAAGAAAGTGGCATATGGAGCATGAAAACAAGGTTGAGCCCTTCTTCAATGTTGAAGAGGGGCTCAAAATAAGCACAATATCAGTTCATGAGATGCTCCAAATCAGATCACACATAGGCCAAATATTCAATGCAAAATAATGGCATATAAGAGGATATTGAAACAAGTGCAAGATGGAGGGCTCAAACAGGGTTGAGCCCTTGAACAAACATGAAGAATAGCTCAAAATAGACCTAGTTTAAGTTAAGGTCGGAGCCCAAAACAGTAAGAAAGTAGGCTTAAGAAATGAGGCAAGAAAGTGCTACAAAAGAGGGAATTTGAGACTTACCCTTGAAGACTACACTTTGGTTGCTTCTTGGCTTGAGTTTGTTGCTTCTTAGCCTCTGAAAAACCTTCCCTTGCTGCTGTAATGGAAGTGGTGAAGGTAGTGCTTGAAGATGATGAAGAAATGGCACCAAACTTAGGGATTTTGGAGGTTTTTGGAGAGAGAGATGGAAGCTAATGCATATATGCTCTTAAGGAGAGTTTTTCTAACCCTAATCAAGGAGCTGGCCAGCCACTTATAAAGGCCAAGAAGGGGGTGTCCAAGAGAAGGGAAATGCACCCAAGCTTTCCCTCCCAAAATATCCCCCGGATTGCAAAGATATTTTGGAGAAACAGCTATACAGCTGTAAAGTGTGCACTGAGGGGAGTATGGCCGGCCATGTGCTTTTACTGGAGGTGGCTGGCCGGCCACCCCCCATGGCCGGCCGGCCAAGGGCAAAAATGAAATTTTGGAATTGCTGGCCGAGCTCTACATATTGGTGTCCTCCCATGTCTCCTCTTTAAGGCCCTGTGGTTGAAAATTGGCAACTCTGAACCAGGAGAAACAACAATCCACTTCTAGGAGAGGCTCAAAAATGAAAAGAGGAATTACTATCCGGCCATGTGTTTTTAGGGTCCTCCCATGTGTGTACAACACAAATATGTGGTTTTGGCTCGAAGAAAATGGCCCTAGGGTGTTCAACATTAGCCCGGAAGTGAGAAAAACGGGCGCCGGGGGGCGCCGGAGGAGCATAACTGGTTTCTGAGATAATTGCTGTCCTCCCACCCTCCAGTGACCTTCTTTATGATAAAACAGAGGTACCTGCCAAAAATGAACAAAAACCGATGCAAAACGAATGCTCGGGGCCCAGAACACGCAGTTCGGGATCTCGAAAACCGGCCGTTAAGCACCGAAAGTGGTGTTTGGCCACGAAGTGGGCATCTAAGACCCCAGTGTCCCTCGTTATGACAGAACAGAGGTACCTGCCAAGAATGAACAAAACTCGATGCAAAACGAATGCTCGGGGGGCAGAACACGCAGTTCGGGGTCCCGAAAATCGGCCATTAAGCACCGAAAGTGGTGTTTGGCCACGAAGTGGGCATCTAAGACCCCAGTGTCCCTCGAAAGGGAGTAAATAAGATGCTTGCCAGAAACCGGAGAAATCGGAGATGGTTGGGTGGTCCCGAACCGAGGCACACGGCCTAACGGCTCCGAAAACCGGGAACCGGGCTCCGAAATGGGCAAAATGGCCTACGGCCACGAAATGTAGCCCCTGGCCACTGAGAGATGGTCTTTGGGACCTCTCCCTCCCCTCAGGAAAGAAAACAGAGAAAACCGAGTCTGGTTCGCAAACCGAGGCAAGGCACAGAAGAGGGTTCGGAAGTCCAGAGGCAGGGCGCACGACCACGACTCTAAGACTTCTGAACGAGCACAATATGCAACATCACCGAGCGCTCAATCGGTGACGTCTGAGTCTTAAGTTCGGTCAAAAATGGGGTGTCTACAGTTGCCCCTCTTTGACAAAACTCGGAAGTCAAGAAGTGACGGGAGTGAATGTCAAAGCCCAGAGACGACCCATTTTTGACAAGGCCGAAGACTTAGACAATCATACAAGATAAACAGAGATGTGCCCGCAGGCGTGCCCGCAGGCAAAGGGGGCAAAATGCAAAATGATATGCACAGGATCAGATGTAACTCAATGATCATGCAAGTGCAGCAAGCTGTAATGAAGCAAGTATTCGCAAATAGATGCAACAGTTTTAAACAAGAATGCAAAGCAACAACTACATTTCATGCAGTTAGGAATGCGGAGAATTTATTCAATTCTCGTCGCGTCTCACACAGGGAAGATACGATACTGCGCTGATTAAATGCAGTCGCACGACCTCGAATGAACCATACATACAATATCGTGCCTGCAAAAGAGAGAAATTCAACAAGAACAATATGCTAACAACATATATTCAATGTGATTCCTGAAGGTTTGACACACGCGGTGCCGGCGGGTGAATGCATAAAGCAGTGTGATATGGGTAAGGTGCGCAAGATAGCGCAATAAAATGCATGCACAATACAAGTAAGGTGCACAAAATAGTGCGATGCGCAAAATAGCGCGAGTGAAATGTAATGCACTAACAAGTGCAGGTGGGACGCGCAAGATAGCGCGAATGATACAATGCACAATGCAAGTAATGTGCACAAAATAGTGCGATACGCTAAACAGCGCGATTGATTTGAAATGCACAAAATAGTGCGACGTGATATGCAAAGCACAGGACAGTGCGATTAAGGTGCGCAAAATAGCGCGATGAATGCAATGCACAAGACAGTGCGATGGAGGTGCGCAAAGTAGCGCGAATGGTAAACTGCACAAAATAGTGCGATTGTGGTGCGCAAAATAGCGCGAATGTAAACTGCACAAAACAGTGCGATTGAGGTGCGCAAAATAGCGCGATTGATTTGAAATGCACAAGATAGTGTGATACGCCAAACAGCGCGAGTGATTTGAAATGCACTAAACAGCGCGATACGCTAAATAGCGCGAGTGATTTGAAATGCACAAGATAGTGCGAGTGAGATACAACCACAAGATGCACAAGACAGTGCAAGTGAGATACAAAGTGTAAGTGCACAAGACAGTGCGAGCGAGATAAAATGCACAAGAAAGTGCGATAAAATGCATCTTCTATGCAAGTATGGAGCCATTTTCTATGCAAAAGATACGGGCATTTTCTATGCAAGTATGGAAGCACAATTTATGCAATGTTGAAAGCAAGCATATTCTATGCATGAATCATAACGATGCGCGGCACGCATGCAACAACAGTGTATATGAAAGTCCACATTCTATGTAATAGAGGAGCATCAAATATGTACTCTGGTGCCTTTGATTTGCTTCTTAGAGGACTTTGCCACACACTCAGTTCAAAAAGGGCACACCCTGTTCAAATTGGCGAGAGATAACATCTGCATGTAAAACCTTCGGGTGTTGCTTTGACTGTCATTCTGACTTGAAGCAGGCTTACACTTGAGGTAGAGGCGCACTCACACTTCGGTAGTATTAACAAGGCCTGAAGAGGTACATCCGAAATACAATCACGGAACTTGCTGAAGGTGAAACTCGCTCAGATGCTTCGATTTTCCTTCTTTTCTTTTGCTTTGTAGTCCGGAACCTAAAAAGCTTCAGATAGGCCCTTGTTCTACTGTTCTGACATGACCTAGGTTGAACCCTGTGGCTTTACGAAAGAACCAATTCTGTTTTGAACAAATGTGGAGAACGGCACGGCACTCGGAGCACGAAATGATTTTATTTTCAAAATTGAGAGATGAGTTTTCGACCAGATATTGAGCCTACGACTAAACACAGCAAAATGACTCAACAAGGAAATAAAAGGCACACAACCTAGACACATCGAGTAACACTCGAAACAACCCAAAACAAAATTGAGATAAAACAAAAAGACACGACACTCAGACGTGCACAGGGAGCCTGTTTCACCAGGTAGTGTTTCCCACCCTTTCTCATTTGTGGTTCTCACATCACTCGGCCCTCAAGCTCTGTTTTTCTGAAAAAGCTCTTTTCTCACTTTTCCTCTCATCGCACATCTCTCTATTCTTCAATCTCTCATTTTTCAATCCCTCCCCTAGGTGGTTGATGGATAAATGGGAAGTTGCGGGTTCTCGCCCCTAGCATTCTGCTAGATTCTTCTTCTTCTGCACGCAACTAGTGAGTTTCTCCCACAGAGGGGTTGTGCTACAACTGGGTGTGTAGCAAATCTGTAGCTGACATCGATTGATGATGCTCTGCTTGGAGTTCGGACGTGATCAGATCTGTCCAGATGAGTAGAATATCTTGCCCCATTCCAGTTCGTGCTTCGCACTTGGCTTGATACTTCGCCGCTTGGAGGGTGTAAGAGCTTTCTGCCCTTTCTAGCTTCAGTTGTGCCCTCTTCTGGCAGGTAGAGTGCCCTTTTTTGGCAAATGCATTGACAACAGGGAAAAGACAGGAAGCTTGACTCAACTGTGCCCCTAGTTCATCATGTTGACCATTTTTTGTTTTTGGCTTTCTACTAAAACAATTTTGACCAAAAATGAGAGTTAGATTAACATGCTTGTTCAGTTTTTGATTTGAAATCACGCAAGTCAGGCTATGAGCACTGAAAATTTTCCTTTTTTGGGTCCAAGAAATGGTCCAGTTTTGGAAAAGATAGAATGATTTTTTCGAGAAAATTAGCCAACCTCAGTAAAAATTCTCAAAAGCTTTTGCAAACGGCCACTTGCTCAACGAGCATGAAACCTACTCTGAGATGCACAACCTTAGATCCAAAGGAAAAGCGCCTGCTTGAAGAGAGCATGGCAACGAAAGCCGCCTTGTTTGAGCATGCTGGCGCATTGAATGGCAATGAAAGTTGCCTTGTTTGAACCAAGAACGCAAGATTATGTAGTCGATCCTCGAGCGATGATTGCAACCGCATCTCGAGATCTGAGAAGGCAAGGATGGTCAAAACCATTACATGGACACACTTGATTTGGAAGTGTTTATGGCTAGACTTCGTAATGAAGTTGCCTCACGTATCCCAAAGATGGGAATCAAGCCCACGTAGTTCGGGGTTAAGGTACACTCGTATTTAACCTCTCATTTTTATGCTCTAACTTTTGCCAAGGCGCCTGTTGCAGGTTTTCGACCTTGCGAGCTTTGTTTTTCTTTCTTTTCTTTTTTTTTCTATTCTTTTCATTCCTTTTTCTTCTTCTTTTTTTTTTTTGCATTTTTCTTTTCTTTTCTCTTTTTGCATTTTTGTATCTTTGCATTTTTTTTCTTTTTTTTCTTTGCTCTAACTTTTGTCAGGTCGCCTTTTCGGTTTTCGCCCAATGAGCCTCGAAGGGTAAAAGTGTAACAAGTCCATGCCAAATGGTTTTGAGATTGAAGCCCTCTGTATTCAGGAGAGTGGCTGTTGTATTGATTTGCAGAAAGATCCACCTTTGGCTCTCCAAGCACATCGGATATTTTTTGCCCCTAGTTCGAAGGGTGCTTCTGATCTAGCTTTGCAAGCTTCTTTTGACGACATCTGATCTTCTTGATCTGACTTCGGTGCCTCTTGTTCGAGGGCTGCTTCAAATCTGGCCCCACAGGCCTTGCATTGTGGTCAACCGTTGAACATTTTGAATGTACGTTCAAGGTTTGAAAGCAAAGGGGGGGGTCGAGTCTCGAGGCTGAGAGTGATCCTAGGCTGCACAATCTCAAGAGCGATTCCACACATGTCTTTATAGGACCGCGCAAAACATTTTTTTTTGAAAGTTTTTAAGAAAGCGACAAATCGCTCGCGCTGAAGATAGTGTGGGACCAATCTGGATCAAAGCTAGGATCCTTCTCAGTACTCACGCTAACAAGCATGATTTCATTCATTAAGGGCTTAGCACGCCTCTCTTTCTCTTAGTTTGATCAAAGTTTTGCAAATCCCGAGGAATTCCTTCCTCTTTGTTTTCACCGTAGTGTTCAAAAAGGTTTTGAAAAACTTAGGTCAATACAATGACTTCAAGGCACAAGAGAGCAGGTGGAATGCACTGCCATTTCATTCAAATCCCGGCACAACTAGCACACGGCAGGAGCAAATGCGAGAGCGTCGAAATCACTGCTGTTTCATTCAAAATCTGTTGGCATAACTGGCTCCCTGGCAGAAACAGACTCAAAACAAAACAAAAAGACAAACGCAAAACAAAATGGTGACGCCCGAGGTAACACCCCCAGAATCACCCGACTCCTATACAACAGGACTGACTCGATACAACAAGACAGACCCAAAACAAAAGAAAAGACAGACTCAAAACAAAGTAACAAAACTGACCCAATACCCAAGTCAGACAGCACAAAAACTGGTATTTGCACATTGCTCAGAACAGTGCGTGCCATTCCCATGTCTGGAGTTAATCGAGCGCCGCCCGCAGGTGGTTCATCCCCCATTCACATAACATTATCCCCCATGTTCACTGACCCAGTGCCGATAGACTTTGTTCAGCTCGGCGGGAGGATGACCCCGTTGTCAAATAGATCTTGTACTTCATGGCGAAAGCGAGGCGATTGTTAGTAGTATGGCGGTTCTTGATGGTATCTTGATCTTGGGTAGCATTATGCGTAGCCGGAAGAGGGTTCGGGAGAGGCCGAGGCTCAAGGGGTTTGAGACGGCCTTGTCCAACAAGGATTTGGAAAGCTTTGGATAAAGGCATGTGGAGGGCATGGAAGACCCTCTGACCTCGGGGTTGGTACTTCTGGGTTTGTGGATTTCTGCTAGGCGCACCAGCAAAGGGATTGGCAGGTGCTGGCCTGGTTTGCTGATCTCTTCTGAGTGGAGGATTAGAGCTAACAGGATTGCCTCTGGTATATCGGCCCTTCTCCCGGCTTGCCCCTTGATTCAAACTACCCCCAACTTGAGTGGCGAAAATGCCGTCCACAATTTTTGCAACAACTGCGAGCACTTGCTCTTTGTTCAGTCCCTCGGCTTTCAAGGCCTCAACAGCCAACAGAAGATACTCATGGGGATCCATGCCTACCCCTACCTTGTTCTTTCCACTCACTTCCACTTTGCCACGGGATTGGCCTTCCTCAGATGTAGCCCGCCCCAAGCTTGGGGAGCCTCTTGACATGAACTCCCTGGTAGGCGATGTGGTTGATGATGGAGCCAAAACTCCAAAGGCTAAATCCGCCACTGTTCTCTGAAGATCTTCAATCATCCTCATCAGCTCGGAAGTAGTGGGTTCATGGGTTTGAGATGATTAGGGTTCAGGTGCACCCATCATGCATAAATCCATGCTTTCTGGGATAAACACCTTAGGCTTGGGTAGATGGGCCGGGGTGATGTATATGCTGGGGTCATAGGTGGATGGCAGTGTATGGATGAGATTGAGGTAGGCAGGAGATGTTTGGTCATTGGGGTCTGAAGGTGGGGCTATCGTCCGATTGTCGATGAGATTTTGGACCTCATGACGGAAAGGTAGCAGTCGGTGCCATGATCAAGGCTGGCGATGGTACATCTGATGTTGGCGGGGTTATGTCTGGGAGTGGGTTGGGAAGAGGTTGAGGATCGAGGGTTTGAGATGCCCTTTTTCCATCAAGACTTTTAGTCGCTCGTCAAGCTCATATAGAGGGGTAAAAGTTACGCCTGAGCTCATTTGGGTCTACTATTCTTGAGCTTGGATTGGCAAAAGGGTTGGCTATGGTGACTGTATCAATTTCAGTGGGTTCGGGAATAGTGCTACTTCCGACATTGGTACTCCCTACAATCGCCCTCCTTGTCGGTTCACTTGTTCTGGGAATGATCCCACTGTTGAACGCATTCTCGACCTGGACCCCCAGTTCATGCAAACTTTTGAAAGTGAATAGCGGAGCGACTATCAATTTCTGCAACATATCATGCTCGAGGTTCCGCACCATCATCTGCACTTGATCCCTCTCAGAAGGGCGGCGATCTGTCATTTGTGCTGCCTTTGCTCTCCACCTCGTAACAAATTCCACAAAAGGCTCTGTTGGGTTCTAGCGGGTTGCTTCAAGCTCTTGGATGGTCATTTCAACTTGGGTATTGTAGGAATACTGATCGACAAAGGCCTCAGCCAATTCTTCCCAGTTTTGCTTCACTTTGTCTTCCAACTTAACGTACCAAGTGGCTGCTACACCGGACAGGGTTCTTCCATACAGAGAGAGTTTCTGTGGCTTAGTCAGACCCATCGGCTTCAGGACATCCAAGAAAAGTCAGATATGTACCATTGGATCTCGGACCGTCAAGCGGTCAATATGTGGCATTTTGAATGCATGCAGGGAGCCGTATACTTCGGTGTGCCCATCCTCAATGTCGGGAATGGAGTTAAGGCCCTGTGCCTTTTGGAATTGCTTCTCAAGGTTCGCAATTTTCACTGCGGTCAGATCGAGGTCATTAGCATCAAGGGGATAACGCCTCTCATTAAAGCACTGTGCGAAAACTTGGGCTTGAGCCAACCCTTCTCGAGGATCTGGACCCTGCAAATCTTCAGTTGGCGGAATTGGGTCAAAGTTCGGTTGGGGTCCCAAAGCTGGATGTAAGGCAGATGCCCCAGATGGGCTCTGCGTTTCAATACTGGTCTCAACTTGCATGGCAATTCCCTGATTCAACGCTGCTATCACGGCTACAAATTCTTCTGAACCCTGTGCCATCACGGGCTGCTGATTCTGAACAAGGGTGATGTGACCGGTGACTGATGGATCAGATGAACCGGTAAGCCCTGACTGGCCTTTCTTTGCCTTGCCTCAGCGAAAGAACACTGGTTGCTGTAGACGCGCCCGTGGGCTTCACTCTACAGCTCAGACTCCCTTTTGTGTCGCGGTTCTAAATCTGAACCGAAGAGTCCAAATCCGGCAAATCGTTTGAGAAAACAGATTTTTGAAAAAAAGTAGTGCCAAACATGGACTGCTTTGCGGTCTGAGTCGCCACCTAAATATTTTAGAATGGGGAATTTAGGGAACCCTGACTCGGTGCCGCAGGGCACATGTCCGTCATCACCAAAGTGTCTTGGCTCGGGAGCTTAGATACGATCGGGAAGGTCATTATGAGCACCCCTTCGCTTGGTCGAAGACCGGCCTCTACTAACCGTGATATCCAATTTTGAAAACTTTATGCGTTCTTATTCCGGTTATTAGCCTAGAATTACTATGTTGTACGCACAAACAAGTATAGACTAGATCGCCTAATTTGGAAATAAGCATTGCATATCCGTCTTGTTTGGAAAACAGTTTGAAATTGCTACTCGCGAGTAGGCTAAAACACGGATTTCAATGAGTATTCCAACTCAAGCAATCCAACCTCCACCCACAGGCATTCAGACAGTTTATCACATAAGCACTTAGCCGCATGGTAGACATACTGTCATGTTAACATTCACACGCATGCGACATACTAAAACATAAAACTTACATTGTACTCCGTGCCAAAACAAGAAACCAGTTAGCACAACATGCATGACCTAGTTTATGTTAAGTGACTAGTGCATCACATACGGAATGTAATCTAGACAGGCTCGACTATCCTAAGCATGGCACATGAAATGCAATAACTATCACGTATTCAATTTGGAATTGAAAGTACGATGCAGTTCGTATGATGTAAGGCGATGCATGTCAACAAGTGCGTGGATGCACACATGCATTGCATAAGGTATGCTAATTTAAATATGCCCTAATCTACCATCATAAGCAGGTAAATAAAAGGGAAGAAACAAGTGGGGGTTGGAAGACATGCACACACTCACCCACACTTATTACAATTGCGCCCTCACTCGGAGGGACCAAAATAATATCTGATCCCAAAATAAATGAATAAATATTACAAATTCTAATTACTGAATAAATAAATGTGAAATAAAACGGGCCCACAGCCCCTCGCCTCGGGATGTTCGAATGATGCATGCTCGATGTCCGCCTTGCCCGGGAATCCGCACCATGCCTCTGTCCCCTCTGCTTTTCTTTGCCTGCCTCTGGAAAATTGCGAGTCTGGGACACCTTCCACATACCTGAATATTACCACCGGTGAAGGGTTGGACCATCGGCTGAGGGGTTTGCCACCATTTGCAATTGAGATTATCGGCACAAAAAGTGTGCGGTCGGCCTAAATTCTGCAGGAGGCAGTTTTGGCAATGACGTGACAACTTGAGCATGGTATGGATTTTTAGGCATATTTATGCACGGCCATTGCCTCCCATCATGAATGGGACTCAAAGAGACATGGCTCTTGGTTCTAGGGCTATCAATTATGCACCTTGGTGCATGATAGCCTAGGATACCAAGGTTGCACTTTAATGGTAATGCATGCAACACACAAATGAGACCAAAACCTTATCATGCATAGATCAAAGGTCTTGGTAACCAAGAGTTGAAACAAGTTGCACCACTTGTAGTGTGAACTTCCCTCAACCCTTATGCTTGGTTTGACAACCCCAAACCAAGTAATGCAATGTATGTTATGCAAACATGACTCCATAACACAATCCAATGCTAAGATGCCAACATGCTAAATGTAATGCATCATGCAAAGTGCAAATGCAATGTAAGCATGGACAAATCAAGCATAGGCTCATCGTGCTATAACACTTAATGAAACAAGGATGCAACAAACATGATGCAAGCATACAATGGTGGATTTGACTACCACGGAGGAGGCCTCAAACCTCCCCAAAACAGTGGCCGAAGCGGACTGAAATTATGGGCAAAATGTCATACAAGCATGCAAGCCAATAAGCCCAAAACCAAGGGCACTCAAGAGAGCATCTAACCATCCCTTACACAACCACTCATGGCATAAATCTAACAACCAAAAACAAACTTCTATCACGCAAAATGACACCCAAAACCCACATATGGCAGCCCCAAAATGTGTTAATCATGCAAGCATATACAATGCCAATTCCTAGACATAAAAGGGGACACCCTTGAGGCATGAAAAGGGTCACACATGTAAACATACACACATGATTTTTGGACTGAAATAGGGTCACAAATGGTGCCAAATCATGAAGATGATCAATGTTGAACATGCTTAGGAACCAAAATGCACAAGGCTTACAAGCCTAGAATACAAAGCAACCATGTCAAGCACACTATATATGGAAAAATCAGTGGCTCACAGCCCTAATACATGGTAATATGAAGCTAATACCCTCATGGAACCAAGCTAAAACATGCAAAGAACATGACCTAGATGTATGGCATGCTTTTAGGTATGAGAGAGCATTTCAAAGCAAGTATAAGATACATATTAAAGGCTACAAATCCGACCAAAAACAGAGGTTAAACATGCTCCAAAACACTCAAAAAAATTCTGAAATGAAGCCTAATGCAAGTATGCATTCATGCTACTCTTTAGGCCAAATACAAAGTCAAGCAAAGGACAAGGGGGAGAGGGGTGTCCCTCCTATTTGAGACTTGAAGTACCTTCCTCACCACGAAAACTCACGGTTTTCGGTGGTGAAAAACAAGAACACCAAGCAAGCAAAGCTTCAAGAGAAGACACCAAAATGGCCAAAACAAGGCCTAAGAGGGTGAGACTCTACCCAAACCACAAAATGACCTTAATGAATGTTCAAGAGCAGGTAAAAACAAGGGTTTTTCATGTTAAACACAAATCCAAAAACACAAAGCAAGAGGGTAGAAATTAGTTGCAAGAATGGAAACTAAAGCAAAAAGTTTACCCTTGAAGATCCAATGAAGAACAGTGGAGCAGCCTCCTCTAATGATCAAAACCAGTCCAAGATCACACAAAACAACCTTCCAAGTCCCTCAATCTCGGAGTTAGGTGTAATGGTATGTGTACAAGGGCAAAAGTAAGGTAAAAACACACTTTTAGGCCTAAAACACACAAGAGAGGAGAGAGAGGAAAATATAGAGAGAAAGTATATCACACAGATATATAGATATAAGCTCTGGTTTTTTGACCTAAAATGGCTAACCCTTGTAAAGGGAGAAGAGATGGACTTATATAGGCAAGAAAAGACTTGGTGGCTAAGCAAGAGAGGGAGGTCAAGGGTTGCAAAGGGTCCAAGGGGTTCTAGGGTTTCTAGAAGGTCCTAGGACAGCTGGCCAAGCTTCTCTAAGAAGCTTGGCCAAGGGTTCAAGCTCCATGAGGAGAGAGGGGGTCAAAGGGACCAAAGGGTGCACAGCTGGCATGGGGAGTGGTGACGGTGCATTCCAGCTGTCACAGCTGGCATGCACCATCCTGAGGTGCAAAGGGGTCACACCGACCAGCGGCAAAACAAAGCAGCCGATCGGCAACACTCTGATGCCGGCCAAGGGTTTGGATAAAAAGGTGCCGATGGCCACTAGGGAGTGCCGGTGTAGGTGTGGGGCAGCCGGTGGGCTTCAGGGATGGCTAATAAGCCTTCCCTACCTTCAGATGCAAAACACACAAGTCTTGGCACAAAACCAAGCCTGAGAACAAACCGGTTGAGAGGTCACGAGGCACGGCCAGCCATGGGCCTCAGGAACTCAAAACAAACACCAACATGGATAATCACCGAGTGTTCGGTGGTGGCGTCCAAGTCTTGAGGGCGGTCAAAAATAGGGTGTCTCTGATTGCCCCTCTTTGTGAACTTCGTGATCATAACAATGGCGGAGTGAATGTCAAAGCCGAAGACGACCCATTTTGACAAGGCAAGACTTGGACAAGCACACAAGACAAGCAAGATATGCGCCTACAGGCAGGGGCAAAATGCAACTGAAAATGCAAGAAGCCTAGCATAACTTATGAAGAAAAGCTGTAATGAAGCACACATGCGACAGTTTTAAGCTAGCCCAGACAAAACCAACTACACCACAAGGTACAGGGAATGTGAGAGAATCAATCGATTCTCGCTACGTCTCACGCGGAGAGTGCAATACTGTCGGTTATGCAGTCACGCCCGACTTCAAATGAACCGTACATACAATATCGTGCCTGAAAAGAAAGCAAACTTACCAGGTATGATATTGTTAGCAACATTCATAACAGTGCAATCGAAAGCGCGTGACAACGCATGCAACGTGTATAGAAAATTGTAATTGAACACATATAGTAAAGCAGAGCACACATACAATGCAATGTATATAGAGAATTGTGATTGAACACATGTAGTAAAGCAACGCACACATACGATGCAATGTGTATAAAAGATTGTAATTAAACACATGTCAGTAAAACAATGCACGCATACAAAGCAATGTGTATGGAGGAACTTGAACACATATCAGTAAAGCAAAGCACGCGTACAATGCAATGTGTATATAGAGAAACTTGAACACATATCAGTAAAGCAATGCACGCATACAATGCAATGTGTATAGAGAGACTTGAACACATATCAGTAAAGCAATGCACGCATACAATGCAATGTGTATAGAGAAACTTGAACACATATCAGTAAAGCAATGCACGCATACAATGCAATGTGTATAGAGGAACTTGAACACATATCAGCAAAGCAATGCACGCATACAATGCAATGTGTATAGAGAGACTTGAACACATATCAGTAAAGCAATGCACGCATACAATGCAATGTGTATAGAGAAACTTGAACACATATCAGTAAAGCAATGCACGCATACAATGCAATGTGTATAGAGAAACTTGAACACATATCAGTAAAGCAATGCACGCATACAATGCAATGTGTATATAGAGAGACTTGAACACATATCGGTAAAGCAATGCACGCATACAATGCAATGTGTATAGAGACTTGAACACATATCGATTAAAGCAATGCGCATACAATGCAATGTGTATATAGAGAAACTTGAACACATATCAGTAAAGCAATGCACGCATACAATGCAATGTGTATATAGAGAAACTTGAACACATATCAGTAAAGCAATGCACGCATACAATGCAATGTGTATATAGAAGATTGTAATTGATCATGGTAAAACATGATGTTGAAATGCAACGTATTGCAACACAGTATAATTGAAATGGAATTTACAAAATATAAAAGGATACGGGAAGGGACATCCTTCGCATGTTAAATATCGTTCTCAAAAGTTGTGATGCGAGGTCAACTCGAAGCTCCACTTATAATGCAGGCGCCATTTCTTGGGCGCCTTAAGTGATGAAGATACCAAATCACATTGACCGAACAAGGGCGCAAAAGGTACGATGGCCGAAAGGGGAAGGTTACTGGTGTCAAACCCAACACTCTACTATCCTGCTATTTTTCTGCTTTACCTTCCTTTTTACTAGGAGTTTAAGCACATTGCACTACCTCAGGCAGGTTTTACTTCTCAAAAGCGTTTGTTTTGTTTCGCAAAACATATGATGGAGATGGAACAGCTGTTTGCTCAAAAGGTGTTGCATTTGCGTGTTCTATGCATCGCATCGCAAGGCATCACAAGTCAATGTGATTGAAATTGAAACTGTGTTTTGAAAACAAAGCATTGCATCGTAATAATCAGGTAGTAAACCAATTACAACTCGATAAGCAAAAATAGAGGAACTCAGCAAACTAGCCAAATGCAAGTACTCCTTGATAAGCATTACAAAGACTTAAAGAGAGTGACATACAACTCGATAAGCAAATATACAACGACTCGATAAACAAATACACGCGACTCGGCGGGGATCAATCACCGGAGAGTGCTGGGAGTGGTGGAATTCCCCAATATTCAGCATAAAAAGCTCAGAGGACCAAAAGGGAAGACCATCGACAGCGAAATTCCACGCCTTGAGGATTTCCATCGGCACAATACTTGGCGGTCGGCACAAAAATATGGCGGTCGGCACTATCACTGCGGTCGACCACTAATCTTGACACCGGAAGCGGCGACCGTGTCCTCCACTCAACCTTATCTTCTACAAAAGATCTCAGCCTCGTGGTTTTCTTCATTTCCACACTAATTTACTCCAAATGGAAGAATTTCTTGCTCAAAATCTCGCAACTTGGATTAACAACTTGGATGGCTCGGAAAAGCTGAATTTCTGGGCTTTCGGCATAAACGCACTATTCACTTTGCACCGCACCCCGCTGCATTTTCCGTTCCTTCATGCCGCGGCAAGGTTCTGGAACCTAGTAACACATGTCTTTAGCTTTAACGGGCAAGAGGTGTGTCCCACTCTTGAAGATTTCCAAGCTCTAATGGAATCTGGGTACAACGAGGAGATCCTACCCCAATTTCGCTTTGGCCATGCTCAAGCCTTAGGACGGATGTGTGGGCTCTCGATGCCCGATGCTCGTTCTCTGATTTGTGATGGGGTACTAGATGTTCCGAGTTTGGTTTGTCGTTTCTTGAGGCTGGCGATCATGGCGACCATCAGGCAAGGCTTTGGCACGCCCTCTGTCTATGCATGCTATCTCATTTTACATTAGTTTAGATTAGGAGGACCAGGTGTCGGTTGATTGAAATTGCCCAAGGCTTGAAGGAGGGCCAAAGCTACATTGCCATGGTCTTGGCTGAGACACTGTTGGGCTTAGACGCCTTTTATCGTCGAGAGACGATCAGATTAGCAGGGAGTCCACTATTACTGCAGGTAATGTTTCCCACCCTGTCTCACATTTTATGTTTGCTTACATCACTCGGCCCTCAGGCTCGGTTTTCTCACAAAACCCTTTTCTCATTTTTCTCTCGTCGTACTTCTCTCTATTCTTTATTCTCTCATTTTCATCCCTCCCGGTGTGGTTAATGGATAAAGCGAAGGTTGTGGACTCTTGCCCAACATATTGGCTCGTGGCTACTTCTTGAGCAACGCCTAGTTGGCGCCCTTGATGAGGTTGGTGGTTTGAATGGATGTGCGGTTTGTCCATGAACCGCATTGCTTAGCGGTGCCCTTGGCTCAATCTCCCAATGATGAGTTATAGCATGACCCGTCAACCGGGATCCAATTGATTGGCTTGACTCCTTGTGTCTTCTACTTCCCATTCGCATCTGCTTGATTCGATCATAATCAGACTTGTCATGGGAAGGATAGAAATGCCGCTACATTCCCAATTCGGCGCCTGGTGGCGGTATGCCACGACATGGAGGACAAAGAACTTCGGCCCCGCTCCCACTTCGGTTGTACTTTGTCGATGAGTGCTTGGATTGGCTTAATGAAGAGGCCTGAAGGGGCCCACTTGGCATCGAGGCTTCGACCGGCTACGGGAGGCGCGAGGACATTGACTTGACCATGCCCAGTTTATTGCTTTATTAGTACTTTCAAGTTTTCTTTATGAATGTAATAAAAAGCAACTTCAATTGTATGCAAGAGCAAGAGAACTCTATTTGAAATCAATGAAATTGAAGGTTGTAGTCTTGAAAATTTTCCGCTTTTGGTCTAGAAATGGTCTTAGTTGTAAAAGATTTATTTGAACAAAGTCATCTTCATTAAAATTTTCAACACCATTTTCGATATGGATCGAGCTGGACACGCTTTGAGATCATCATTGAGATGTACAAACCGGATCTTAGCAAGAAAGTTGCCCTTGTCTGAATGGTACGCGGCACTTGTATGCGAAGCGAAAAGTTGCCCCTAGTCTGAAACGACCGTCTGGGAGGAGATTGCGATAAATGCTGATGGACAAAGATGACCAAGATGATCGAATGGACAAAGTTGATCGGGGAAAAGTCTATGGCTGAACTTCAAGATGAAGCAGCCTACGTATCCCAAAGATGGGAATCAAGCCTTACGTAGTTCAGGCTTGGGTTCACTCGAGTATTTTCACTCTCCTTTTGCGCTCTAACTTTTGCCAAGGCCGCCCTTTGTGGGTTTTCAACCTTGCGAGCTCAGTTTTTATATTTTTCTAATTTTTCTGTGCTCTGAATTTTGTCTAGGTCGCCCTTTCGGGTTTTCGGCCTAGCGAGCCTCTCAGGGGTAATATTTCTTCAACTTGTCCATGTTGATCGGTTGGGAGAACTCTAGGCCATCTAGGTCCATCAGAACCACAGCTCCACGACGGATAGACTTGATGATATAGGGACCCGTCCAATTAGGTCTGAACTTACCCCTCGGGTCGTGGATGGGAGCTCGGTTGTCCTTGAGCACCAAATCTCCTTCCTTCAAATTCCTGGACTTAACTTTCTTGTTGAAAGCTTAGGCGATTCTGTGATAACCTTGGACATAGTGCAGTGCTTTTCCTTCTTTCATCAAAGAGCATGAGTTCCTCGAATCTACTCTGCTTCCAATGCCTCAGCTATCTGACACTCAGCCAGCACTCGGAATGATGGAACCTCAATCTCAATCGGTAGAAACGGCTTCCATCCCATAGACCAGTGAATAAGGAGTTGCTCGGTTGAAGTTCTAATTGAAGTCGGTAGCCCCAGAGCGAATGGCAACTTATGCAGCGGTCGATAGGTTTCCACCATCTTACGCAAAATGTGTTTGATGTTTTGTTGGCGGCCTCAAGCTGCTCCGTTGATGCGGCGTCGTCGTGGGCGACTTATGAAAAGCCACATTGTACTTCTCCAACAAATCAATCACCTCCTTCTTGAAGTGAGAACCATTGTCCGAAATGATCTCATTCGGGACTCCATAACGGCAGATAATGTTGTTCCTGATAAACTTTGCGACCTGCGAAGCCTTCAACACGGCATATGATTGGGCCTCGACCCACTTCGTAAAGTAATCTATTGCTACCAAGATATACTCATGCCCATTCGACCCCTTCGGAGTGCAGGCTCCAATCACATCGATTCCCCAAACTGAGAACGGCCATGGTGATGTCATGTTGTATAACTTTGATGGCGGGATGTTCATGCGGTTTGCGTGAATCTGGCATTTATGGCATCGCCGAACAAAGCCGATGCAATCTTCCTCCATGGTAGATCAATAGTAGCCTTGTCTGAGAATCTTTCGTGCCAGCATCACCCCATTCACGTGTGCACCACATTCTCCTCCATGGATGGCCTCCATCAGGCGCTTCGATTCTTCAGCTTCCACACACAGCTTGTGTATTCCCAGATGACCTCTTTTGTACAATTTGCCCCCGCAGATGATGAACTGAATAGCCATTCTTCTGATTGCCCTTTTATCCTTGGCATTTGCCCCTAGTGGATATGTCTCCTTCTCCAAGAAGTTCCATATGTCGTAATACCAGGGGTTCTTGTCCTGCACTTCATCTATGGCGGCCGACTCATAAGCGCAAATTTCGATCAATGATATGGGCCATCCGGACCCACGACGGGATGTCTATCATGGAAGATAGAGTTGCTAGTGAATCTGCGAACCTGTTGTTCTCTCTTACTAGGTGAGTGAAATTTAGCTTTTCAAACCGAGGAATTAACAAATCCAAGGTCTGGTGGTAAATTATCATCTTT
Source organism: Camellia lanceoleosa (assembly GCA_025200525.1). Taxonomy (NCBI): domain Eukaryota; kingdom Viridiplantae; phylum Streptophyta; class Magnoliopsida; order Ericales; family Theaceae; genus Camellia; species Camellia lanceoleosa. The sequence goes on along the minus strand of CM045769.1, from coordinate 53,620,727 downwards.
TCCTCTTTTACTTTCGATCTCCTTTAGCTTGAGACACAACAAGGTTCGAGTCCCGATAACGTCCAATCGTCTTGCCCTAGTTCTAGGCGACTTCCAACCGGCGATACAAGCCTCATACTCTGCCTCATTGTTCGAGACTTTGAACCGGAGCTTAAATGCTAAGGGGATACGGGAGTCGTCAGGTGCTATCAGCAACACCCCTATCCCATACGTATTGATTTGGCCTCGTCAAAGTACATCGTCCAAGTTTCATCTTCGATGTGCAGAATATCTTCATCTGGGAATAGGTACTCAATTGCTTCACCCCCTTCAACTGGGTGGTCGACAAGGAACTCTGCCACTGCTCTCCCTTTTACGGACTTGCGCGTCACATACTTGAGGTCAAATTCGGAGAGCAACAGCAACAAGCTAACTGCTAGTGGCCTTGGTTTCTCGAAAAAGATATTTAATAGGATCAAGTCGTGAAACCAACATTCTGAGTGAGCTAACGGTAGTGCATGACTTCCTAGTAGCCCATACCAAGGCCAGACATGCCTTCTCCAGCAGAGTGTAGCGGGTCTCGTAATCGAGCATCTTCTTGCTCAGATAGTAAATGGCCCTTTCCACTTTACCTTCCGACTCTTGTGCGAGCATACAGCCCATTGTAGTCTCAGTCACTGATAGATACAATATCAACGGCTTCCCCGGTTTTGGTGGTGACAACACGGGCGGATTCTGTAGATACTCTTTAATCTGTTCAAACGCAGCTTGGCATCGACCGTCCCAATGGAACTTCTTTCCTTTCGTCAGGAGACCAAAAAGTGGTTCACAAGTTAAGGTTAGTTTTGAGATAAACCGCCTTATGAATTGCACTTTACCCAGAAAGCCTCGCACCTCCTTTTCAGTCATTGGTGGGGACATTTCTAGGATGGCCTTGATTTTAGAAGGGTCGACTTCGATGCCCCTTTGTGTAATCAGAAATCCTAGCATTTTTCCCGCTGTAACACCAAACGTACATTTTTGAGGATTCAACCGCAGCCGAAATTCTCTAATCCTTTGAGAAAACTTTTATAAGGCGGTGTAATGGCCCTCTCTTTCTTTGGACTTGACAATCATGTCGTCCACATACACCTCGACCTCTTTATGGATCATGTCATGTAATATTGTGGTTGCAGCCCGTTGATATGTAGCCCCAGCGTTCTTGACCCAAAGCGGCATTACTCTATAGCAATATAGCCTTTGGGGTAGTAAAGCGATCTTCTCCGGTCTTGGTGCCATTACTATCGATTATAACGAAAAGCCATCCATGAGCGAGAGCAAGGCATGCTTGTATGAAATCTACCAACTTCGTCGATATGCGGCAAGGGAAAGTCATCCTTGGACTATACATTTAAGTCCTGAAATCCACACATACGGATTACGCCATCCTTCTTGACCTTTGGAACAATGTTGGCCAACCAAGTCGGGTATTCGGATACCGGCAGGAAACTGCGTCAATCGCTGTGACCTCTTCCTTGATCTTAATGGCGGTCGAGGCGGATCCTCTGAGTTTACCTTGATAGGTCGGGCCTCGGGGTCGAGAGGATCGGTCTTTGTACAATCTCGGGATCGATTCGGGCATGTCTTCGTAGGACCACGAAAACATCTTTGAAATCTTTTAATAAGCGACTAAGCGCTCGCATTCCTCCGAAGACAACGTGGACCCGATCTGGACGGTAGCGGGTCCTTCCGATTACCAATGTTCACGGTAGTGATTTCATCCATTAAGGGTTTAACAAACCTCTCTGCTCTTGTTCAATTAGTCGTTGCAAAACCGGAGGAATTTCGTCCTCGTCGTTTTCATCAAAATTTTGAAAGTCTTGATTTAAGCAATAAACCAAAAACGCGAAAAGTACTAAAACCACGTCACCTCATTCTCACTAGATACTTGAACCGTCCAATTCTTACATTACAGACTCAAAAGAAAGAAAAAGCGACAGGCAGGCTGTGGCATCCGGGTTATCACCCCAGAATCTGGGACTCGAGACTTCGAGCATTTGGAACTGATTCCGACTCACAAGACTTCGGTGGAATCGATTCGGCTCACTACGACTCCGGTCTTGCTTGACAAAAATCCTCCTCGTCTTGCCCGGTGAGGAGGTGCGATGGATGCATCCAAAATAGGCGACGGTAGGCCATGCCGTTTCATCTCCGATCATGGACAGGAGTCATCTCCCAAGCACAACCGGTCGATCAAAGGATCTGAAAGTAGATATGCGATGCTACCCCATTTCAAACTCTGCGTCCATGAACTTCATTTCCTTGCTATGTTCGGCCTCAAGCTGTCGGGTTTATGCTCTTGACAACATCATCCCCAAATAGCGCAAGTCGAAGAAAATTTCAAATCCGGCATGTGTTTCTTTTCTTTATTGGCCATGGCTCAGGAAAACCCGCAGAATGGGAAGTCTTCCCCCTCCGGCAAGCGTCCGTTCAAAAGTACCGGATGGGCGGTGCATCAATTCAAAAGGTTTCCCCATCTGTTTGGCTTTGGCTCTTCCGACCACCTCTTTTCCTTTTCTTACCCAATCTTCCTTGGTGGGCGGGTAACCCAAGCGAAGGTGTGAGGTTGTCTGACACTTGACCAGCGTCGCGATGCCCTTACGGCCGCTCTTCCCTAATCCCATCCCGGGGATGTATTGGAGTTTGTTCATGAGGTACACCGCTTGGGCACTAACATATATCCCTTCATTAGCGGCCATGATATTCTGTACGACCTGAGCCTCAGCCAAGGTAAAACCCAATATGAATCCGTCCTCCATCCCATGCTCGATCGACAGAACAGGCGTGGATACCTCGGTGGGGGGTGGATTGATGAATTCTCAGCGATGGCTACTCCTTCCGTAAAGTATTTCACCATTTGATGCAAAGTGGATGACCTTTGCCTTCACGATCGACCACGGCGCCCCAAAAGCAAATTAAAAGTCGCGGGAACTTCTAGGACGTGGAACTCTATCTCATGTCGTCCCGGCCCAACCTTTGTCTGAACTTTAACCGTTCCCATCACTTCTCTACTTGTATTGTAAATGCGCCGGATGACTTGGGCATTGGTGTGAAATCTGCGGTTTTAAGCCAATCGCATCGCCGTCCTTCTTTGAAGCGAGCGTTGATGGCGAACCAGTGATGTCGACTAGTACCACGGTATCCATTTGTCTCTACATTCCACGGAGATGTAGGGGTTTAATGTGATTCGTCCTCGGTAGTTCTTTACTTGAAAAGGTCAGCGTCGGGGAACCTCCTCCGGGAAGACCGGTCCAACAATTTGCTCTGGTGTAGTCTCTATGGAGAGTTTGGCCTTATCCATGGCATCAAAAGCGGCTGTGCACTCGTGAGGCCATGGCGATCCCCAAATAGAGATGTCTGCTTGTATCTTTTTCAGCTGTTTGAGTACGGCTTCCTCTTCGAGCTGCTTCTCCTTTTGCTTCTCAGCCTCTCTGTCCTTCCCTGAAGCCTCTGGTTGATCCAAGTGCGGAGGTTTGAAATATCGCCCACTCCTTGTCATGTGGTCGACCTCTCCAAGGTACCAAGTGTTATCGGGTTGGTTATTCCCCCAATCTTCATCTGTGTGGGCAAGACATAGGTCCTCATCTTCCCACCACATTCCATCAGCGGTTGACAGACACCTGTCCGGCTTTGGTATGACTGTTCTTGCGTTATGACACCTTAAATCCACATGCATGATATTTTCGGTTCTGTGCACCACGGTTTCCACTCCCACATGGGCCTTCGCCCTCCTGATTCTCTCGGAATCCTCAAAACTTGCTTGTTTTGACATAGCTGACTGTTCAATCATTTCCGTACTCAAAATGTTCCAATCCCGGACTAAATTCTTAACACCGGCGCCCCCCGGCAATATGCTCTGCTCTTCGACCCTTAAGTAGTGTGATATTCTCATTCTCTTTGAACTCTGCTGCCTGAAATTCTCCCACCACATCGGGTTGCTCGTCCAACCACCCGGTAGCTTCTACTGAATCCTCATAATTGAACCACGCAACTGCCGCGTCCTCTGGGTATTGGTCGCTGTAAAATTGGAGATTGGCCAGGTCCTCCTCCACATTTGTTACATCATCTGTTCCTGTCGAATGTCCCCTTGGATCATACACAAGTCTCCCCTGTTGGCAATTCTATCACAGGCCTATCTTGGCCTATCAGCGAGATGTAGTCACTCGATGTATGTCTTCCCTGTAACTCCCAAATTCCATGAGACTACGATTCAACAACCTTTTCTTTCTTGAGGTCTCATCTCTCTGTTCTCGGCGGTCACCGCTAGCTTAGATTAGATTCTGGAGATGTCCATCATGCACAAGTCGGTGCAATCGGGGAGGAACACCTCTGGTTTGGGCAAGTGGGTGGGTGTGATATAGATACTAGGGTCATAAGACACGGCCCCAGTATGGATGAAATTAAGTCTTTTAGGTGGTGGAGCTTGGTTATGTGCGAGGAGGGATTTGTAGTGACATTGGGCTTCTCGGGAGGCAAAATCACCCGTTATCAATGAGATCTTGAATCTCATGGCGTAGGAAGCTTCGATCGGTGTCGTGGCCGTCTTTGTTGGTGAAATGCACAATATTTGGCCGGGTTATGGGTAGGAGGGAGTTTTTCTGGTAGGGGCCGCGGATCCAGGGGCTTCAGATGCCCTTTCTTGATCAACACCCCCAGAGCTTTGGATAGGGGCATATAGAGTGGAGCGTAAGTTACGGTGTTCTGGGTGGGTATTTGGTTGTTCGGGTTGCTTCGGGGCCTTAGGAAAATGGCGAGGCTGCCGTATTTCTTTGTGGGGGGGGGTAGTGGTGACCATGCTCACTTCGGAGGCTCTCGTAGCAGATGTACCACTCGGGCCTGCATTAGTGTTGCGGTTGAAGGTCCTTCGGGGTTGCTCCCGATCATTATCAATCCAGTCTTGTTTCAAGGCATCTTCAATCTGCACCCCCATTTCATGTAGGTCAGAAAAAGTAGGAAAGGGGACTACTATCATCTTTTGCATCAACTTCGGCTGTAGATTGCGCACAATCATCCAAATCTGGTCTTTGTCCATAGGCCTCAAGGTCATCATTGAAGCCTTGGCCCTCCATCTGGTTACAAACTCTGAGAAACTCTCCTTAGGCTCTTGCCTAGTTGTCTCGAGATCACGGGTAGTGATCTCAATCTGTGTGTTATATGAGTACTGCGCGATGAAGGCCTCAGCCATTTCGTCCCAATTCCTCTTGGTGCCATGTTCTGGCTTGGCATACCATGGGGATGCCACACGACAAGGTCCGGCGAATAAAGACAACAAAACTGCTTTGAGGCCCATTGGCCTTAGGGCGTCAGCAGTCTCAAATGTACCATGGGGTCCGGACCCATCAAACCGATCAATATCGAGGCATTTTGAATCTCGAGGCGTCCGCGTGCGTCAGTGTAACCATCTTCAATGTCGGGGATAGTCTTGACCCATTGGGACCTTTTGAACAACTTTTCGAGCTTGCTCAACTTTAATCTGATGGGATCGATCTCGAACTCAAAGGAGAGTCCGGTAGATTGGTGGGTGTTTTGATAGGCGAGGTTGAATTTGAGGTAGGGTCGGAGGTGGGGTGGTCTGTAGGCAGACTCGTGTCAGTCTGAGCATTGGTGTCTCCCGACATTAAGGACTCTGGTGGGGAAGGAGCGATCTGAAGCAGATCTCGGTTCTTTGTTCTAGCAGCAATTGTCTCTGCTGTTCCCTCTGGCTGTGGCACTGCGGCAAAATCTGCTGACGGACATCTGTTGCATTGCTTTCATGCTCTCTTGAAGGTGGCGCACCATCTCTTCCAAACTAGCCATGCTATCTGCTTTCTGGTTGGATCACGGTATATATTCCTCTCTGTTGTTGACAGAATCTGATCCCTTCGAACACGGGTGGGGTAGATAAAGCTCTCTGAATTATTGTTGTCTTGATGTCTTACGCCTTATTGACTTAGTTTAATGCTTAGGGGTAGCGAGTAGTACACTAGTTGTGCGTCTATCGGATCCTCGGATCGAAGAGTCGTGACCTCTAACCCAGGGTGCTTGGGGGATATCTATCGGGTTGGTAGCAATCGTGCTCAACTACCCTAATAAAAAGATAAATAAAGCGTATAAATAAGCAGAAAATCGGACAGCATAACAGCATAAAATAAACAACACACGGTTGGATAACACGCTGAATTTGATACACTGTTCCCCCCAAATATTGACCACCGTTTCTGAATCATTGCCCCTAAGTTTGAATCTTGTACCCATAGACAACTGATTCCCCAAAATCTTATTCTGGTGCCCTCGGTCACGATACCCAATCTTGCAAACTGACATGTGTGTTCCTGTAGAGATACACCTAAAAAGCACATAGCAAGTAAAGAGAGCCAAAACACCCCTATGTTGGGGTAGGGTTTTCCTGTCCTATTTTGTCAGGAGCTAGGGTTTCACTACGCACACAGCGGTTTCAAACAACCTAAAATCGGGTAAGCAACCTGTCCTAGTTTGGAATGGTCACTATGGATTCCGAATATGCACTAGGTCGTGGTCAAAAAGGGTGCCGGTAAAGCGGGTTTGTGTTCCCATCTTGTGAGAGCCATAATCGGTCGACCTTATGGACATGTCTTGACAGGACAAGCCTCCGACAAACCGCTCGAGAATAGCGGATGGCCAACACGGTGTCCTAGCGCGCAATGCACATCAATGCAAAGAAACACATAAGTGTAGTCAAAAGCAGGATATCACGAGTTGAGTCAAGCTCTCTAAAACTCCCAGTGATGCATGAAGCTGTAGATGCGCCCGTGGGCTTCACTCTCTGACTCGGACTCCCTTTTTGTGTCAGTTCATCTGAACCGAAGAGTCCAAATCCGCAAATCGTTTGAGAAAAGCAGTTTTTTGAAAAAAGTAGTGCCAAACATGGATTTGCTTTGCGGATTCTGAGTCGCCACCTAAATATTTTAAAATGGGAAATTTAGGAAACCACGACTCGGTGCAGAAGGCCACATGTCATCACCAAAGTGTCTTGGCTCGAGCTTGGAGTACGATCGGGAAGGTCGACTATGAGCACCCCCTTCGCGGTCAGAAGACCGGCCTCTACTAACCGTGATATCCAATTTTGAAAACTTTATGCGTTCTTATTGGGTTATTAGCCTAGAATTACTATGTTGCGCCTGACAAACAAGTATAGACTAGATCGCCTAATTTGGAAATAAGCATTGCATATCCGTCTTGTTTGGAAAAAGCAGGTTTGAAATTGCTACTCATAGTAGGCTAAAACAGTTTCAATGAGTATTCCAACTCAAGCAATCCAACCTCCACCCACGAGCATTAGACGAGTTTATCACATAAGCACTTAGCGCATGGTAGACATCTTGTCATGTTAACATTCACGCATGCGACATACTAAAACATAAAACTTACATTGTACTCCGTGCCAAAACAAGAAACAGTTAGCACAACATGCATGACCTAGTTTATGTTAAGTGACTAGTGCATCACATACGGAATGTAATCTAGGCGCTCGACTATCCTAAGCATGGCACATGAAATGCAATAACTATCACGTATTCAATTTGGAATTGAAAGTGCGATGCGATTAAGTATGATGTACCGAGCCCGATGCATGTCAACAAATGCGTGGATGCACACATGCATTGCATAAGGTATGCTAATTTAAATATGCCCTAATCTACCATCATAAGCAGGTAAATAAAAGGGAAGAAACAAGTGGGGGTTGGAAGACATGCACACACTCACCCACACTTATTACAATTGCGCCCTCACTCGGAGGGACCAAAATAATAATACAGTCCCAAAATAAATGAATAAATATTACAAATTCTAATTACTGAATAAATAAATGTGAAATAAAAGGGGGCCACAGCCCCTCGCCTCGGGATGTTCGAATGATGCATGCTCGATGTCCGCCTTGCCCGGGAATCCGCACCATGCCTCTGTCCCCTCTGCTTTTGCTGCCCTGCCTCTCTGGAAAATTGCCAGAGTCCTGGGACACCTTCCACATACCCTGAATATTACCACCGGCTGAAGGGTTGGACCATCGGCTGCAGGGTTTGGCCACTGCGCAATTGAGATTATGCTCGGCACAAAAAGTGTGCGGTCGGCACTAAATTCTGAGAGGACCAGTTTGGCAACAACAGCTTGAGCATGGTATGGATTTTTAGGCATATTTATGCACGGCCATTGCCTCCCATCATGAATGGGACTCAAGGAGACATGGCTCTTGGTTCTAGGGCTATCAATTATGCACCTTGGTGCATGATAGCCTAGGATACCAAGGTTGCACTTTAATGGTAATGCATGCAACACACAAATGAGACCAAAACCTTATCATGCATAGATCAAAGGTCTTGGTAACCAAGAGTTGAAACAAGTTGCACCACTTGTAGTGTGAACTTCCCTCAACCCTTATGCTTGGTTTGACAACCCCAAACCAAGTAATGCAATGTATGTTATGCAAACATGACTCCATAACACAATCCAATGCTAAGATGCCAACATGCTAAATGTAATGCATCATGCAAAGTGCAAATGCAATGTAAGCATGGACAAATCAAGCATAGGCTCATCGTGCTATAACACTTAATGAAACAAGGATGCAACAAACATGATGCAAGCATACAATGGTGGATTTGACTACCACGGAGGAGGCCTCAAACCTCCCCAAAACAGTGGCCGAAGCGGACTGAAATTATGGGCAAAATGCCATACAAGCATGCAAGCCAATAAGCCCAAAACCAAGGGCACTCAAGAGAGCATCTAACCATCCCTTACACAACCACTCATGGCATAAATCTAACAACCAAAAACAAACTTCTATCATGCAAAATGACACCCAAAACCCACATATGGCAGCCCCAAAATGTGTTAATCATGCAAGCATATACAATGCCAATTCCTAGACATAAAAGGGGACACCCTTGAGGCATGAAAAGGGTCACACATGTAAACATACACACATGATTTTTGGACTGAAATAGGGTCACAAATGGTGCCAAATCATGAAGATGATCAATGTTGAACATGCTTAGGAACCAAAATGCACAAGGCTTACAAGCCTAGAATACAAAGCAACCATGTCAAGCACACTATATATGGCGAAATCAGTGGCTCATGACCTAATACATGGTAATATGAAGCTAATACCCTCATGGAACCAAGCTAAAACATGCAAAGAACATGACCTAGATGTATGGCATGCTTTTAGGTATGAGAGAGTATTTCAAAGCAAGTATAAGATACATATTAAAGGCTACAAATCCGACCAAAAACAGAGGTTAAACATGCTCCAAAACACTCAAAAAAATTCTGAAATGAAGCCTAATGCAAGTATGCATGCATGCTACTCTTTAGGCCAAACACAAAGTCAAGCAAGGACAAGGGGAGAGGGTGTCCCTCCCTATTTGAGACTTGGTACCTTCCTCACCACTGAAAACTCCTTTGGTTTCAGTGGTGAGAAGACCAAGAACACCAAGCAAGCAAAGCTTCAAGAGAAGACACCAAAATGGCCAAAACAAGGCCTAAGAGGGTGAGACTCTACCCAAACCACAAAATGACCTTAATGAATGTTCAAGAGCAGGTAAAAACAAGGGTTTTTCATGTTAAACACAAATCCAAAAACACAAAGCAAGAGGGGTAGAAATTAGTTGCAAGAATGGGGAAACTAAAGCAAAAAGTTTACCCTTGAAGATCCAATGAAGAACAGGTGGAGCAGCCCTCCTCTAATGATCAAAACCAATCCAAGATCACACAAAACAACCTTCCAAGTCCCTCAATCTCGGAGTTAGGTGTAATGGTATGTGTACAAGGGCAAAAGTAAGGTAAAAACACACTTTTTAGGCCTAAAACACACACAAGAGAGGAGAGAGAGGGAAAATATAGAGAGAGAAAGTATATCACACAGATATATAGATATAAGCTCTGGTTTTTTGACCTAAAATGGCTAACCCTTGTAAAGGGAGAAGAGATGGACTTATATAGGCAAGAAAAGACTTGGTGGCTAAGCAAGAGAGGGAGGTCAAGGGGTGCAAAGGGTCCAAGGGGTTCTAGGGTTTCTAGAAGGTCCTAGGAAAGCTGGCCAAGCTTCTCCAAGAAGCTTGGCCAAGGGTTCAAGCTCCATGAGGAGAGAGGGGGGCAAAGGGACCAAAGGGTGCACGGTGGCATGGGGAGTGGTGGCGGTGCATTCCGGTATCACGGTGGCATGCACCATCCCTGGGGGTGCAAAGGGGTCACACCGACCAGCCAAAACAGTCGCCGGCACAAAGCACTGCCAGTCGGCAACATACAGTGCCGACCGGCCAAGGGTTTGGATAAAAAGGTGCCGATGGCCACTAGGGAGTGCCGGTGTAGGTGTGGGGCAGCCGGTGGGCTTCAGGGATGGCTAATAAGCCTTCCCCTACCTTCAGATGCAAAACACACAAGTCTTGGCACAAAACCAAGCACAGAACAAACCGGTTGAGAGGTCACGAGGCGCGATGCCTTGGCAGGCCTCCGGGAACTCAAAACAAACACCAACATGGATAATCACCGAGTGTTCCAGCGGTGACGTCCAAGTCTTGAGGTCAGTCAAAAATAGGGTGTCTACAGTTGCCCTTGAATTGAATCTCTGACTTAACAAAGTCTATCAGCACTAGTCCAATGTGCAGGGATTTTGAGCCTTGAAGCTATGGTTCGGACTACCTAGCAAAAGGGAAAACATGCGACATCTCGGCCTAACTTCACCAAAAGCAGAATCTGAGCATAGTAGGATGGTGCCCTCTCTAATTACGCCCCAAATTACGCCTCCGTCGATACCCTCAGATGGCGATTCTCAAATATTGTTGATGCCGAACTGATGCCCAAACTCATTGGTGATACATGCATTCCTGTGAGGCGCACTCTAACAAGCACATATGAGATAAGTGAGCCAAAACACCCCTATGTTGGGGTAGGGTTTCCTGTCCTATTTTGTCGGGAGCTAGGGTTTCACTACGCCTATGACTTCAAACAACCTATAAGCGGGTAAGCAACTTTGTCCTAGTTTGGAATGGTCACTATGGATCCGAATATGCACTAGGTCGAATGGTCAAAGGGTGCCGGTAAAACGGGGTTTGTGTTCCCATCTTGGCGAGCCGTAACGATCGACCTTATGGACATGCCTTGACAAGACAAGCCTCCACAAACCGCTCGGGAATAGCGGATGGCAAACACGGTGTCCTAGCACCAATGCAAATGCAATGCAAAGAAACACACAAGTGTAGTCAAAGCCGGATATCACGAGTTCGAGTCAAGTTCTCTAAATCCCGGTAGTCGCGAAGCATGAAGCGTCCCAAAAGCATCCGGGGAAGAGTGCGAATCCCCGTTACGGTTCGATATTGGGTCACTACAGTTCGAAGGTCTCAAATGTCACGGTTCTCAATCTTGAACCGAAGAGTCCAAATCTGGCAAATCGTTTTGAAAACAGATTTTTTTGAAAGAAGTGCCAAACATGGGCCGCCCGGAATCTGAGTCGCCACCTAAATATTTTAAAATGGAAAATTTAGGAAACCACGACTCGGTGCCAAAAGGCCACGTGTAAAGTCATCACCAAAGTTGCCTCGGCTCGGGAACTTGGAGTGCGATTGGGGAAGGTCGCCGTGAGCACCCGCTTCGCCCGTCGAAGAGCCTCTACTAACCATGATATCTGTTTTTGAAAACATTGTGAGTTCTTATTAGATTATTAGCCTAGGTTACTATGTGATCGCCTGACATACAAGTATAAATGAATCTTTGAATTGGAACAAAACGTTTCATGCTTGTTTGTTTGAAAATGGTTTGATGGTGCTACCCGCAAGTAGGCTAAGACGTGAATTTGCCACCCTCGGGTGGGCTTAGGAAACATGATTTTGCCACTATCTAGTGGGCTTAAAACAAACATTTGATGAATTGTCCCAATTCAAATAACTCAACCTCCACCCACAGGCATTCAAGGCAATTATATCACATAAGCATTTAGCCTCATGGTAAGCGTGCTATCATGGCAACATTCACACGCATGCAAGGATGCTAAAGCATAAGAACTCACCGAGTACTCCAAGCCAAAACAGAAGCTCATTAGAAATCATGCATGATCCTAAATATGCAGCAATGCCTAATGCAACACATGGAAAGATGCAAACTATAGCAGGCTCGGCTATTCTAAACATGGCATATGGAATGCTATAACTATCAAGTATTCAATTTTGAATTGAAATACAAATGCAGTTTGTATGATGCGCCGAGCCCGGTGCATGCAAAACAGATGAATGATGCAAACATGCTATCATACTGTATGCTAATTGAAATATGCCCTATATCTAACCATCGTAAGCGGGTAAATAAAAGGGAAAGAAAGACGTGGGGTTGGAAGACATACATCACACGCACGCACACTTATTACAATTATGCCTTCGCGCAGAGGGTCCGAATAAATATCTGATCCCAAAATGAAAGAATAATCTGATCCAAAATATCTGATCAGAATAATATACAAATCCCTAATTAATTAGCAAATTAACTAAGAAAAATAAAAACTGGCATGCAATCCAGAAACTGCCTTGATTCTGCTCCGGATGATGGAATGATATATGTTTGGGCTGCTTTGCGCGGAAATCCACGGCGATGCCCCGATTAGCCTCTGTTTTGCAATGTTTCTTGAAAAGCGCGCCAAGCCTCCGAAAAGTTGTTGATTCTTCATTTTGCTGCAACAGAGAGCAGGAAAGGGGCATAGCAATGTATTCCACAAATATATGCATGCCTCGATCCTCGTGCCACAAATCACGTATATCGATGCATAATGGCCGAGGAGTCGGATTGCACAACTCAATATGGGGTGAATGCAGATGAATGCTACAACAAAACCTAACTCCATCATCGGTAATCCAGAGTGTCGGTGGCTTGGGAATTGAGACCCGTTCCGTCACTCGGAGTACGGAGCGCGCCTCGTTTCCCGTGCCCGGGCTAACTCCTATCCTGAACACGATGCAATATGCATGATATGTATGAAATGCAGCTAAAATGCAATCCTAACATACGCAATGCTATGAAAATGAGATGCCTCGAAATGCGTGCACGCGGGCACGCGAACCGAGGCGATGAGCCTAAGGCATAAAGTGGCATACGCAATGCAATTGGACTTACACTAACATGAGAGGGCTTCAACCACACTCACATAAGAGGCCGTCGGATAAAAATGAAGTGCCTCGAAATGCGTGCACACGGGCACGCAAACCGAGGCAATGGCATAAAGGCATGAAATGACATGAAATATGATATACAATGAGACTAAAATGAAATGTCTCGAAATGCGTGCCCACGGGCACGCAAACCGAGGCAATGGTACTAAAGTATGAAATGGCATGCAAATGCAATGATGGGCTTATACCAACATGAGAGGGCCTCAGCCACACTCACGTAGGACGCCGGAGGATGAAAAATGAGATGCCTCGAAATGCGTGCCCGTGGGCACGCAAACCGAGGCAATGGCCCTAAGGCATGAAATGACATACGAAATGAGACGTGGCATATGGCATATGAAAAATGAAAATTTCAGCAGCCAAAATGATGCAAAAACAGCCCCCGAATTATAGCAAAATTACACCCGATGCCTAAAATGCTATGCTGAGTATCCGAAGTGACTTGCAGCTATGCCAAACATGCATAATATGGACATGAAGTGTAAAGAAAGATGCTAGGCAGTCCCTAAACTAGCATTTTTCCAGTACAAATCATGCCCAAACAACAATCACAAGTATGGAAAAAATATCATGCAAAAATGGGGGGAAAAAGGGGAACAATGAAGCAGATGGTATACGCAATGCTCAAACTGAAAAATACAGTTCTACAACACTGAAGAGGGACCAAAAATATGAACATTTACAGCTTATGACAACCCCCAAAACAGTATTTAAATATGCTCAACATAGCATGCAAAATATGAGCCAAAAGAGGGCTATAAAGAGAGGTATACCAAGAATTCACCAAAAAGCCTAAAACCCTTAACAAAACATGAAGAGAAGGCAAAAATATGGATATTTTCAGTACTGATGATGGCCGAAAACAGAAGCTAGATAGGCCTAAAATGCATGCAAAAATGGGGGCCAAAGAGAGATATAAAGACAAGCACAACATGGAGACCCCCAACAAGATTGATCCCTTCTACAATGTTGTAGAGGAACACAAAATAAGCTTACTCACAGTTCATGACATGCTCCAAAACAGACTACATGTAGGTCAAACAAATCATGCAAACTTACGGTAAATATGAGGAATTATGAAGCAAGTGCATGATAGAGAGGCCAAACATGGTTGAACCCTTATTCAATGTTTAAGAGGGGCTCAAAATAGGCCCATTCACATTTTACATTATGCTCGAAAACAGATCACTCATAGGCTAGAAAAAGCATGCAAAAACAAGGACAAAACATGGATTTAAAGAAAGTGGCATATGGAGCATGAAAACAAGGTTGAGCCCTTCTTCAATGTTGAAGAGGGGCTCAAAATAAGCACAATATCAGTTCATGAGATGCTCCAAATCAGATCACACATAGGCCAAATATTCAATGCAAAATAATGGCATATAAGAGGATATTGAAACAAGTGCAAGATGGAGGGCTCAAACAGGGTTGAGCCCCTGAACAAACATGAAGAATAGATCAAAATAGACCTAGTTTCAGTTAAGGTTGGAGCCCAAAACATTAAGCAAGTAGGCTTAAGAAATGAGGCAAGAAAGTGCTACAAAAGAGGGAATTTGAGACTTACCCTTGAAGACTACACTTTGGTTGCTTCTTGGCTTGAGTTTGTTGCTTCTTAGCCTCTGAAAAACCTTCCCTTGCTACTGGAATGGAAGTGGTGAAGGTAGTGCTTGAAGATGATGAAGAAATGGCACAAAACTTAGGGATTTTGGAGGTTTTTGGAGAGGGAGATGGAAGCTAATGCATATATGCTCTTAAGGAGAGTTTTTCTAACCCTAATCAAGGAGCTGGCCAGCCACTTATAAAGGCCAAGAAGGGGGTGTCCAAGAGGAGGGAAATGCACCCAAGCTTTCCCTCCCAAAATATCCCCCGGATTGCAAAGATATTTTGGAGAAAGCACTATCTGTTGTAAAGTGTGCCTTGAGGGAGTATGGTAGGCCATGTGCTTTCTTGGAGGTGGCGGCGGCCACCCCCATGGCCCGGCTTGACCAAGGGCAAAAATGGAATTTTGGAATTGCTGGCCAAGCTCTACATATTGGTGTCCTCCTATGTCTCCTCTTCAAGGCCCTGTGGTTGAAAATTGGCAACTCTAAACCAGGAGAAACAACAATCCACTTCTAGGAGAGGCTCAAAAATGAAAAGAGGAATTACTATCCGGCCATGTGTTTTTAGGGTCCTCCCATGTGTGTACAACACAAATATGTGGTTTTGGCTCGAAGAAAATGGCCCTAGGGTGTTCAACATTAGCCCGGAAGTGAAAAACGGGCGCTGGGGAGCGCCAGAGGAGCATAACTGGTTTCTGAGACAATTGCTGTCCTCCCACCCTCCAGTGACCTTCTTTATGATAAAACAGAGGTACCTGCCAAAAATGAACAAAAACCGATGCAAAACGAATGCTCGGGGGCCAAAACCGCGATTCGGTCCGAAAAGGCCGTTAAGCCGAAAGTGGTGTTTGGCCCGCGAAGTGGGCATCTAAGACCCAGTGTCCTCGTTATGATGAGCAGGTACGCCAAGAATGAACAAAACTCGATGCAAAACGTATGCTTGGGGCCCAGAACACGCAATTCGGGTCCGCCGGCGTTAAGCAAAGTGGTGTTTAGCCACGAAGTGGGCATCTAAGACCAGTGTCCCTCGAAGGAGTAAATAAGATGTATGCGAAACCGGAGAAATCGGAGATGGTTGGGTGGTCCCGGCAAAGGCACACGGCTTTGACGGCTCAAAACCGAGGCAGGTGCTCGAAATGGGCAAAATGGCCTCTGACCACGAAATGTAGCCCACGGCCCTGAGAGATGGTCTGGGACCTCTCCCTCCCTCAGAAAGAAAATAGAGAAAAGCAGTCGGTTCGCAAACCGAGGCAAGGCAGAAGAGGGTTCGGAAGTTGAAGCGGGCGCCGACGCGACTCTGAGACTTCTGAACGAGCACAATATGCAACATCACCGAGCGCTCAATCGGTGACGTCTGAGTCTTAAGGTCGGTCAAAAATGGGGTGTCTACATATGCCTACGCCTAGGCCTACGACTATATGTCAATGTCGGTGATGAAAAGCGACCTCCAGTATAACTAGGTCCAACTTCGTCAATGTGCTGACCTTCAAGGACATGCGTTATACTCTCGATAGCCTGGTAAAGTCGATAAGAATGTAGAATCCCCTCCTCATAACTAGCGTCAATAATAGGATGTGAAATTTGTAGTGCATGTGCAATACGCTGCATTTGAAAAGGATATCACATTTTAGGGAACATATCAGAAAATAAAAAGTAAGTTACAAATGCATAAAAGAGGATAATATATTACATCGGCATGTTGGCTGAAATCCTGATAGTCATGGACATGCGGTTCATCAGTGTGCTCAACATATAGGTGCGCGATATTCTTATACCAATCCATGTAACCCGGTACA
The DNA here is from genome assembly GCA_025200525.1 of Camellia lanceoleosa. Classification (NCBI taxonomy): domain Eukaryota; kingdom Viridiplantae; phylum Streptophyta; class Magnoliopsida; order Ericales; family Theaceae; genus Camellia; species Camellia lanceoleosa. The sequence goes on along the minus strand of CM045769.1, from coordinate 53,604,137 downwards.
CATTCCCAAGGCTGACAAACTGGTGTGCTCCTCCGTTGCTCAGATAACACGTGGTTATCCCAAGCCTCCCAGATCCTATCCAAGTATCTATACATAATTGTATATCAGGCAGAAATGTTGCCTCGAGCACCACGACTGGGAGCTAGCGGTGCATCTGGGATGGTTTGAACCCTACCAAACTGCCTCAGAACTCTATCTGGATGATAGGGTTCGACCACGTCTAAGCACTTTAAGCATCCATAGTAGAACGTAACCGGGTTACATGGATGCCGGTCTCTGCAGCTGTGGTATGGATCCCAAATAACCTGTAAACATAAAGTGTTTTTGAATTAAAGTATATAAAGGGTAACATAAATGGAAAGTGTTAAAATTATCTCAGGACGAATAAACTTACATCAGTCGCTACCAAACTGTCAAGCTCGGCTCGAAAAGATTTCAAATGATCAATGGAGGAACTCGCCTCTCTCCTAGATGCCCAATGGTACACTTGTGGCATGTCTTCATTGTAGCCCATGTTTTGGTCAGGTTGGAATGCTCGGAAGTGCTTATAAATCCATGCCTCCAAAAGAGTCATATAACCACCCATCTGCTTAACCCCGGACCGGCTAGCATACCCCAACTATCTATATAAAAATGCTAATGCAACAGCACCCCAGGCGTAAGTATGAATGGATCCCAAATCCATTAATAAGCCAAGGTAAACAACAGGAACCCTACCGCCACTCTTGTCACTGAAGAGTGTACATCCCAACAGAACAACAAATAAGCTCTAGCAGGGCACTGTATAGCCTCCTCGGGGTCTGAATCTGTGACACCAGCAAACTGACTTCGCAACCACTCAAGCCTGACTGAATTGCCACCAACAATAGAAATCTCTTCATGTGCTAAACGTTCAGTAATTCCCAAGCCAGAAACTAGTAGTGTAACTCCATGATGCTCCGTTACATCTGGTACGCTGACTGATCTGCCTACAATGGGAAGGCTAAGAATATTGCCAACATCATCCAAAGTCAACGTCATCTCACCAACTGTCATGTGAAATGTGTTCGTCTCAGGTTGCCATCTCTCAACAAAACTGGAGATTAGAAGCTTGTTGACGAACCGATAAGTGTAACGAGCTAACTGTGATAGCCCAGACTGCTCAATAATGGCTTTGAATCTGGTGTTGTTGTCTACTGACCACCATGGCCATGCAAGGATCTTCGAAGAGTGATTATGACACTTTAGGGGCCCTCGTTCCTATAACACAAATGATATCTCATTAGAAACTACCATACAACACAAAAAAAAAAAAAAAAACAAAAAAACAAAAAAACAAAACAAAAAACTCATATACAAATGAATTTCACTTCTACTTAGGAATGTTTACCTCCCCGTGCCAAATAGTTGCAGCGACATGACTATTGAAACTCCGCAGTATTGATGGATCAGTCGGTCCACCTAGAAAAGCATGAGTAAGGTACTCTTCCTGGACACTAGGAGAATCAAGTAAAGAGGCGTCCTCCACAGCAATGTCAGGCATATCATCACCTTGAACTTGTCTTTGGCTTCGGCTTCGACTTTGACTGGCACTGGGGATATCATATTCTACCGAAACTGGATCACGACCTCGACCTCGTCCTCGCCCACGCCCTCACCCACGCCCTCATCCCCGTTCATGGTCAACATCCAATTCACGACGTCGTCTATTTGAAGCAGTAGGTGGGACACGTTGTTGATATTCAAAATCCATATTATCTGTAAAAAATAATATGTTTGATGACCATCATCTTGATCAAAAATAATACTATAATAATCTCATAATATATATAATTATAAACACATTAAGTATCACATTGTTAAAAATAAAATTTTAAAAAAAAAAATTCATCCTAGTGTATTACTAATGCTCTTATTCCATAATTCAATCCCCAAACAAAGCTATACCATTTTTCAATTCCATGTTAGTACCCATTGAAGCTCAAACAAGTTTTGAAGAGGTGATCTCAAATAGAATATGTAGTGATTGATTCATATAGGTATAAATTATGTTACAATAATTAAAATTTTAATGCATTTTCTCAAATTATTTATCACTCAATAAGAGATTACCACAAATGTAAAAAGAATATACAAAAGAAGGGAGGGAAAAAAAAAAAACTATTCGGAAGTTGAAAACCGAAAGTATATATATTGTTTGGAAGTTGAAAACCGAAACAAAAAATTAATTTTGGAAGTTGACTGCCGAAATAATCAAAAAATTTCGGAAACTTACTGTTGAAATAAATCACTAATTTCGGATTCCTACTTCCAAACAAATTCCTTAATTTTGGAAAACCAGTTCCGAACGATTTGTTTACACTCTGTGGGCCTTCGTTCGTTTTCAAAATGATAAAAACAAAACTCTACATTGCAAATTAAATAGGAATGAGGATTGAAAAGTAAACTCACCTAAATACGAATGAGGATTGAAAATGGGTTGGACTGCTTCAATGGGATGTCTTGATGGATGCAACTTTGGAGATGAAAGCTGCGTGAAGTTTTTACTATGGGGTAATGTCTTCAACACGGTAAGCTTCAAGATTGAAGATGTAGCTTCAGCTTCAATGGGTGTGTGTATTTGCACCGTTGGGAGAGCTGGATTTGGGGTCGGGGTGTGTTTGTGTGTGTATGAGGGTAGATGTGGAATGAACCGTATGTGCAGTGAGTAAACTAATTAGGAATTAATTTTTTTGGTGTGTAGTGAGAAGGATGTGCAAAGAGGGTATTTGGTGTGTGTAAATAGATGCTCCTGAGGGTTTCGGGTGCCTCTATTTACATACCATATTTGATCTTAAGGCACACCATTAATTGGTTAGTTTTTATTGCAATAATGACCTTACCTAAAATGACCAAAATGACCACAACTGCATACACACCTTAATTACACTTCTAAACCCTAATCCTAACCCTAACCCTCATCAACCCTAATCCCAAATCATTGTCATTGCCGTCGTTTTTTTTTTTTTTGGTCTTGCATGCCAGGAAACTCCTAATTTTTGTTCATGAGTTTTTAATTTGGTCGGTCTTACTCATTCAACATCTAATTGACATTGTGCAAAGCTTTTACTGCCTTAGTATTTACTATCTTAGAGTTCACTAAAGTCTGCGGATAGAGAAAGAACTGGAAGAAGTTCATTAGATTTGATGTTGGCTAAAGCACTGGTAAAGGATCTCTAATTTTCTAGCCTAACGCCATCATGAATGCCATATTTTCAGATTTAAATGTCAAAGTTGTCAGATTAAAGTGACCAAAGCATGCTTTGCAGTTGTAGAACTTGCAGCTGTAAAGCATGCTTGAATACACTTCCAAACCCTAACCCTAAAATGATCAAAGTGTCTAACAGTTAGTTTTTAGTTTTTTTTTTTAATTTGAGGTGTGTACTAAGCGATGGGAGACTAAGGGTAAAAATGAAATGTTGTGGTGTGTGTTGAAAAAATTATGTTTTTTCAAATTATTAAAAGTGTGAATTGAGTAATGGTGTGCCTTAAGACTATAGTGTGGAAATAGAGGCACATGAGGGTTTTAATTATATGAGTGGAGATTCAAAAAAGTGGGGTCCAAAGGAAGTAGGTAGGCCCATTTAGCAGCACTCTTGATAATACCCTTCAGGAAAAGTTCTCTCTCAAAACTCACTAATTTGATGCGACTGCTTTTTCTCTTCTGTTTAATCAATTTCCCTTGTTTTCAGCACTTTCGTACAAGAGATTGTTATTTTTTGAGATAAGAATTTCGTAAAGTAAAGAATTTTCTTTCTTGAATTCATAAGAATAACCGCATTTAGTGGTTTCTCATCTACATTTTCCATATCAAATAGCTTCTTAATTTTGCAGCTCTACATATTTATTCTTAAATAAACTACTATATAACGTGCAACGTTTTCATTTTATGCTATTTTCTGTAATGTTTTTGTTCTTGGAGGACTTGTTTCCCCCATGTTTCTTTTTGTTGTAAACTCTCTCTCTCTCTCTCTCTCTCTCTCTCTCTCTCTCTCTCTCTCAAGTGATCATGCTTTACCTTTGCAGGTTGCAACTTTAGTATCTACCAAGGCAACATGGGGTTTTGCTGGGACTACTGCAATTGGCTGGTGTTGGACCAGTGTCATTTGGTTGTTCAGCATTGTAACGTACATACTTCTCTATCCTATCAAATTTGGTTATGCACTCAGTGGGAAAGCCTAGAATCTTCTACTAAACCAAAAAGTGAGTGAAGCCAGTATCTCTTATAAAAATATATTGAATGCTAATATGTGGTGTGATTTGCTAGGTTCCTATGGCACTTCTAAGTGTTCTGGTCTCCTTTTGTTAGTTTTGATGAATCATTGTAAACTTTTATTTTTTGGTGTTGATTTAGTGTAGTTTTCGTGATGTTTGTTTGGGAAGAAAAGAAACCAGAGGAAGTAAAATGGAGGAAAATAAACTAGAGGGGTTAATTGGACAAGAACTTTAAATTAGGATTTATGACTCAATGCCATTAAATATATCCTATTGATTAATTTATAACCTTGAATACCTTTCCAGCTTCCTGAAAAATTGCATATAAGAGACACTGAAACTCCAACATGAAACATATGACTATTAAAAACAAAAGAGTATGATATCAATGAATTCTGTTACATGATATATATGATATCTACATCAATAATTTATTTTTTCCTTTAGTTTTTCTTTTACATATTTTATTTTCTAAAAATGTAACTAGTGTCATTTAAAATGTAGTAAGCAACAGCAAAATCTTGCTTGCAACAAGTGTGTAAGCTGACATTTTTTTTCAGAATTCTTAGTGTATCTCATCATGTCAGATAATTGGATAGTGATTATTTCTATACTGTTTAGTATATACATGGTGCTTTTATTCTTCAACAGACATCAATCAGAGCTCTTTTAAGTTGGAAGAATTAGATTGTGTGACTGATTAAAATATATGACATTTCTTTGATTGTGGTTTCTTGCATTGCATCATAATTATCTTTGTTCACAAAAGGAAAATATAGTTTCACAATAGAAAATTAAGAAATAAAATCCAGGCTTGGATGCTTTGCTTGCCTACCCACCCTTGATGCCATTCCAAGTGGGACTTTTTTTAACTCAATTTGATCAGTTGAAGTTTATGGGTGGAATAGAAAATTGCTTTTAAAGTTCTGCTCTCCATCTTCTGGCTTTTGACTATGAAAATGTTAGACATTGAAATGCAGATTTATTTATGATTCGTATATTTAGGAATTTCTTCACTTGATTTTGGAAGCTTGAAATTGTGAAGGTTGAGATAATTTTTAATTTTTTTTATGATGGACATTTTCCTATTCAAAGTCTGAATTGACTGAACTTGGAAGAAATTTTCTTTTTTCATTGCTGTTTGTTTGGTGAAAAGGGGAAGCAAAGGAAAGTTTTCAAGAATCACTTGGAAAATTAGGATTCCATGTACTTTGTTTAGTTGAAGTTATGGATGAAATAGAAATTTGCAATTAAAGTTCTGCTCTCAATCTTCTGCCTTTGACTATGGAAATGTTATAGACATTGAAAGGCATTGCAGATTTAGTTATCTTTCATATATTGAGGAATTCCTTCACTTGATTTTGGAAGCTTAAAATTGTGAAAGTGTAGATAATTTTTAAATTTTTTTATGATGGAAATTTTCTAATTCAAAGTTGGTATTGACTGAACTTGGAACAGGATTATGTGCCTACTCTTTTTGACAATTTAGTGCAAACATGGTTGTGGATGGGAGCACTATTAATTTAGGGCTTTGGGATACTGCAGGTAAGTTCATATTAGCCAGTGATATCTTCTTCTCCAACAAACTCTTCACAAATGCTGGATTTGACTTGTTTGTTTCATGGAACAGGTCAGGAGGATTACAATAGATTAAGACCCCTGAGCTATCGAGGGGCCGATGTCTTTATACTTGCATTTTCTCTGATTAGCAAGGCTAGTTATGAAAATATATCAACAAAGGTAAGAATAATTTTTTTCATGTCAAGATAGATGCCTTTCTTTTCTCATCGTAAGATAATTTTCTGTATGATTAGATGATGCTTTTTTTTTTTTTTTTGGGGGGGGGGGTGTTTCTGTTTCGATGGTCAGTGGATTCCTGCATTGAGGCATTATGCTTCTGGAATTCACAATAACTAAACTCGAGATCTGCAAATTGTTATGTGTTTTGTGTATACATTAAGATGATTTGATAGTATGTAATCCCACTGTTTAATCTATGAAGTGTCATCATCTAATACGTTTAAATACAATATTTAACTCATAGAAGTTTGAATATTGCTTACTATGTGCTCAATGTTTTATAGAAAGACCTTATTAGACAAATACCGAGCGAAACAGTCACTAAACTTACCAAATTGCCTATATTGTTAGACAATAATTAGAATGTAGTGTACTGCATCTCTTTGTTTTGAATTGTCCTTGTCAAAATTAAATGCGTAATATACACAAATGATGTATCTGCCTTTCCGTAAAAATGAGGGGATAAAGATACCTACCTACTAACTCTCTCAGAATCCATTGTAAGTGGAAAATTCCTTTAAAATTAACACCCATTAACATGTATGAACTAAATGGAGGGAAGGAAAACATAATTCTCTACTATATGTTTCATACCAACTGAAACATTCAATATAAATGATAATACTGAATAATCAAGTTTCCTAGATTGTTTAGACAATGGGAAAGGGGCGAAATATTATTCTCTATATACAGATATATTAACAAATAAAAGCCCTAAACTTATCCTATATTAGAATGAAGCATAGCTCATCGATCTCTCAGATTAGGACATGTTTAAAATTAAATTACGTACTTTAGATTAATTCCTTGGTTAGTCATAGTTTTGGAGCTAAGATCAAGCTTGACTTTATGAACTGGAATACAATCTTTAATCTCCATTCAAGACTCTGAAATTCTAGGTCATATAAATTAGCTCTTTCAAAATCTTAATTTATCATTAATTTGACCAGATAACTAATAGTTTAAAATATCAACCACTTTTAGTTTCAATTCATTTCAAAATCATGGACAAATATAGTTGAAAGATGTGCCAATAACTTCATATCGAGCTACACTGGTTTTAGTTGATTTAAGCTAAGATGGTCTCACATCTTTTCACATGAAGTTTGTGGAACTCCATTTAGTTCTGTACTTTCATAATCATTACCTCTCATCTGTATCTTATTGTTGGTAAGAAGAATGTCTACAAAATATTTTATTGTAATCACTATGCCCTTGATTGCTTAAGCTAGTCATGATGTCATTGTTTTATATAAATGGGCAAGCGTTGTCTCGACAGGTAAACAAACTTTTCTTCTTGATCAATTTAAACTCTTCTTCATTATTATTTATGTGCTTTTATTGATTAAATGTTTGACACTTTAGCAAATTAATACATGTGAATGCTTGTTCTGACAGTCATTTGAATGCTTGTTCTAACACTCATTTGAAGATTGTGTCCAAGGGAAGGAAGGAAGAAGTGCAATGCTGATTGCTTTTACCCTGGAGAAACAAAATTAGTGGGTACGTAATTGTCTTTTGATTGCTTCATTTGCTTACTGGAAGCAACAATATTTGAATTGCATTCTGACTGCTTTTAAATTGAACTACACAGCTAGGGAATATTTGGGGTATTGAAGATTCTTAATTGATTTTGCTGTTGTTACAGTGGGAAAAATTAATTGATCGCACCCCTTTGCCTCACATTTGTGATTGCTTCTTTGTTTCAATTTTGTGTTTTTAGAGTTTTCTTTGTTGATTAATATTGAACTTCTAGGTCTATACCATGTTCAATGAGTCCTACACTTTTTATGGTTTGTTGCTGGAATTTGAAGCATTACTTTGATGAAAGCAAAATTTATTTAATTTGGATTTGTGCATTGTCTGTCTAAATTAAAGGTTTATCGTTGCTACTTTTGAGGGTAATTTTGTTTCACCCTGAACCTCAAAAGACGAGCAATTTTTATTTTTTATTTCCTCACTATTTTCTTGTCCATGGAATGTTCTTGGGCTTTTGATTTGATTGAGAATCTATAGGAGTGTTAACTATGCCAAATTTGACAGACAAGAGAGAATAGAGTACGGACTTTAATGGAGCTAGAGAATGATGACCTTTTTTTTTTTGTTTTTTGATCAGCAAAAAGAAAGTTTATTGATAGAATAAACTAGTACAAAATACAAAGCAAATTACATCAATAAAGAAAAGAGGAGTGCAAAAGTATCACAATAAGCTAAATCATCCCAACTATGTTGGCACAAAAAAGCCCATCCTATCATTTGCTAACATCCCTAGAGTTGGTGAGAGACCAAGCAATAGACATTCAGCCATTCATCTAGGACAGACCAACCCACACCATACCCCAACACAGTCAATCAGCCATCCTACCAGTTACTAGCACCTAAGCATAACCTACCATTAACTAGCACCTAAACAAAACAAGGCCTGTTGCAAAAAACCCCCAGAGCATAGCACACAACACCAGCACCACATAAAAATAGCAGCATCCAAAACCATCAGACAGCACTACAGCAGACAGCTCCAGCCACCATTGCTAAGGCAAAATAAGTCCTGGTCTAAAGTATCCTGCAGAAAATCAGTGGTTGATATCATAATTCCAGCCACAAATGAGTCCAGCTTAAGACTAAGGCCAAGCTTGTCACAGTAGCAGAGCAGCTTAGCAGACCAACAGACCTCCTCATAATCCCAACAGAAATCCACCAATGCAAACTCAGAACTTGAATAACATCTAATCCTCAGTAATACCACAAGCAATTAGCACAGAATTAGCAGAATCAGCACAGAGAGATAGGAAAACAAGGATCCACCAGAATCAGCACAGATAGAGAATGATGACCTATGATTGACATTCATCAAGCTTTCTATATTTGATCTTTTTATGATGACCTAAAGTAGTTTTGGGCTTAGTGGTATTTCTTGAATCTCAACTGGGACTTTATATGCACCTATTGTTTGATTGATATCCAAAGTCTAGTTTTACAAAATTTCCAACTAGTTACCTGTTTGAAATGCACACAAGTTATTTATCACTAAAAAAATTGACATCATATGTACCTATGGTTTTAGTCAGTAATGTTATATTCCTAAGTACTAATTTATAATGATTTCTTATTGGGCAATATAAATCTCATGAATTTGATATGCAGTTTTTTTAGTACATTATTTGACATATTTATTTTATTAATATTCACAGGGAGATCAAAATTCTCCAGTTTTAATACCATTGGCCATAAGGGATGTTTTCGGCATGATTCAAGATGCAAGTGTGCCAAGAAAATTTCTTCCTTTTTCTCCTACTATTTTAGGTTTTCTTTGGAATATTTTACTATATTTGTATCTATTTTGCCTTATGCTTCAAATTGTACGTTGGGTTGTGATAAGTTCATCTTAGTTTAGTGATAAAATTATAGGTCCGTCGTGCCTTGAGTTCATTGTACCTATCTTTATTTTGGTAATAAAATTTCTTGTTTCAGTAGAATATCAAATGGCTGAATTGAAGAGTGAGAAAATGTGTTGAGAAAAATATCTTAGTTTTTTCAAATAAGTGAGATTGTATGTTGAGAAAAACATGGTCACAGTTTTTTACAAAACTGAGATCTTATTAACATTTGATCTCAATTTTTAAGCTTTTTATCACGGCTAAAAACTGTGATGGGAAAAATGTACGAACAGTCACATCCTCATCCATCATAGTTTTTGTGTTAGAAAAAACTGAGATTAAAAGTTTGAGGTACCTTTAACCAATTTTGTAGTAGTGAATGGTTGTGTAATGGGTCTGTGAGAGTGGGAGTGGTGGGGTTGCAGTGGAAGTTTGGGTTAGTAGGGCTGAGCAAGGAATTTGTATAATCTACAAACGTAACATGTCCAGTTCAATCCGGTAGGTTTGGTTTGGTTTTTTGAATTTGTGGTTCAGTTCTGAATTGGAAAATTGAGGTACCGTAGTTCAAGATTGGTTCCGGTTTTCAGTTCGTGGTTCCAGATTAAAATCGATTCGGACTGTTTGTCATGTATTCTATATTTTTTTGACGTAAAATAATTATTTTGGGATATATGTTTTATCATTTCAACATCTTCTGTGAAGTCCTGTTTGTTTAGTTTTTGATTGGTAAGGTGGAGTGAAAATATATGCTCATTTTCCTATACTTTGGCCATTTTCTGTGTATTTGCTCAATGCATCACTATTCTATTCCAATCTTCTAGTAGGAAAGTCTGTAATTTAGAGTAGTTTTAATAAATCTTCCATGTACATGTTGAGATTATATAAAACCGTAGTTCCAAACTGATCGAAACTGTATTTAAATGGTTTGGTTCAGATTGGTTTCATGATTTAAATGGATTGGTTTGGCTCTAATTTTTATGGAGCCATAGAGGACATATAGGTTGTGATTTTACCCCAAACCGAACCAATTCGACCTTGCTCCACCCCTATGGGCTAGGGCTAGGGCTAGGGCTAGAGTGACGATGAAAGTGAGTGGTGGTTGATTTTGGCCGGAATTGTTAAGGTGTGATTAACAGAGTCGTGTGTTGGAACTAGTTTTACCTGCTTCTTTATCTGTTTGCTGAATTTTATTGCAATTGTTTTTTAACCATTCAATGTTCTTTAATGCTGTGTTTGGTTGAGGGATTTGAGGAGGGATTTGGAAAGGGAAATGGAAAAGGTAGGTGAAATGTGAAAAAAATATACCTACATTTCACATAGTTTCACACACCTTTTCCCTTTCCATTTCCAAATCCTTCCCCAAATCCCCTAACCAAACACAGCGTAAGAGAAAGTAGATACAGAGGTGTTGGGTTTTCTTGAAGGTGGAAGCTGTGGACTTGAGCTATTGGAGCAGAGCATGACAATTAAATTTGATTTGAAGAAGCTATGTCAATGGTTATATTGTCCTGAGCTTTTTTGTTTAATCCATTCATTTTATTGCTTCAACTTTCCTTGTTAGTGATTGGTGGTGAATTCATATCCTGCAACTTAGAAACCATAATTTCAGAGATTTACTACTTTTCTTGTTAGTGATTGGTAGTGGAGAATTCATATTCCTTTTTGGTTTGGCTATTATGGCATGAGCTTTTTTGTTTAATCCATTCATTTTATTACTCAAAATTCTTGTTCCCAATGAAGAACAAGAACAAGAACAAGTTGGAATTGACATGATGACACATTGGACCAAATAAAAATTTATTTTTGTTGATACTTATTTCATGATTTAATCGTTATTGATGTTTCAGAATTTTTTTTCTTTAGTACTTTCATGTTTAGTTCATAATACACATTTTGAATGTATACATGACAGCGTGGGACTTGAAAGTTTCTTAGATACATCGCTTGCAATTGACAAGTAAAATTCTATAATATATTTTTCTTTCTTCTTCTCGGATACGCCGCTTGCAGTGGCATAGCTAGGATTTTAGGTCAGTGAGATCATTAAAAACTATCATTAGTATCATTATGTCAATATATCTTCTACACAATCTATATCAAAATCAAATTTTATTCTATAATTTTATATATTTTCAATCATATCGACAAAATAATTCAAATTTAATAAATTACATATAAAACAAAAGTTGAGAAATTAATACTTCAACAAAATCAAGCAAAGATCTACATTAACATAATTGCTCACAAGTTTTCATTTTTTTAAATTGCTATATAATAACCTTATTACTTATGCTATCAAATCCCCCCCCCCCCCTCCCAATATATATGGCCAAATAATCATTGATTCAATCATCACTTCGAATAAAGTAAAAAATTATCACTTTGCATCAAGCAAAAGATCTTTTCACAATTGTAGTTGTAATATATTGCCAAATAATCATTGATTCAATCATCACTTCGAATAAACTAAAAAGTTATCATTTTGCATGTTGTAATTGGTAGAATTGATGATCATGACAATTATAGCTGTTATTTTCACTACAATTATTTATAAATTTTCTCCAAAACTTGTATTCTAATGCAAATTAAGAATCATATACGTGTAATTTTAAACACTAAAATCAAATCTTTATAGTATATTTATAATAAAGTTAAAAAGGACTAATAATTTTTCTTTCTTTCTCTGGGTTCAATTTGTAAAATCTGAAATATTTTAAATAAATTTCATATTTATTTTTAAAAAATTTCAAAATTGAGTGGTGTCATGTCACCATACACTAGCTCCACCAGTGGCCGCTTGCAATTGGCATTGGTGTTCTTTGCAATTATGATGGACCTAAACTAGATTGCTACAAATTAGCAAAATGGCAACAGAGAGGTCATTATGACTACAGGTGTCACATGTTTAGTTTTTGGACCATATGGATAACGATCATATGACTATAATTTTGGTTGTGTTTGTGAATCTTAAATTTTGCTAAAAATAAAGGGGAAAAAAAAAACTTAGTATTAGAATTAGGTCCGTCAATAAATCAAATTTAATCTACAAATTAGCATTGTTACCCTGCTGGTTGTATGTATTCCATTTTTGCTGCTCTACTTGTTTCCTTGTAGAAAAATGACGCGGCAAAGCAAGCACTGATTCTGACTAATTATTGTAGTTTAGAGATATGCTTTAACCTGTTTGTTCTTAATTTAAATTGCTATACATTAATTGGTGCACTACCATGTTAAGACATAAACCCTCTTGCTCCATGCTTCTAAGTAATTTTCCCCCATCTCACCATGTGCAGCTTTCTTTTGAACATTTTTGTGTATGGCCAATAGATACATCTCTCTTGAGTTTTGGTAATTGTGACTTTGTTATACATTAACGCTGTATTTGGTTAGAGGATTTAAAAAAGAATTTGAAAAAGAAAAAGAAAAAGAAAAGATGTATGATTTTAATGAAATATAAGTATATTTTATTCACATTTCACCTATCTTTTTCCTTTCTCTTTTCAAATCTCTTCCAAAATTCCTTAACCAAACGCAGTACAAGTGATTCACTTTTTCCAATTGGATATATTAATGTAATTAAAGACATATGGAGCCATGACAAGTGTGAGAATAGTTAGGGAGAGAAAAAAAAAGATTTTCAATAACAATAGGTTTGCATCAAGAATGAGCACTACGTGAAATATATGGATGCATAGATTCTTTTGTGAAGATATATTGACATATGTAATGCTACATTAATTTATTTTAAAGAAGTATTGTTTTTTTTTTTTGGAAGAAAAGGGAGATCTTTTACATTTTTATTACGGTTAACTATTGTAATGAAAAAGTTAGACAGCTAATCACACTCACAAACATTTCATTTTTTTTATTAAAAAGATGAGACTAAAAGCTTAAGGTCATGGTTAAAACCGTAACCTTTTACCATTATTGTGACATTTTACCATCATTGCAGTAGTTCCATGGAAAGCTTCACAAAATAAATAAATATTTGACTCATTGAAGAGTCTTTGATGTGGAACCTAATAGGGAGGGAACCGCCCAACAAATATCATATTTTTCCGTCCCAAAATACTATTTGTTTATTCTATTTTTTATTATCTTGAAATATTAATTTTTTTTTTTTTAAAATGAAGAATTAAAATAATATAAATTTTTTATTTTGTCTTTCTTTTAAATTTATTAACAATACAAAAAGTATAATTATGACAACTGATATTTCTTAAAAAATATACTATCAAAGGATAATTTTGAAAAATTAATTTTTTTAAAGTGTAATAATTATTCTACCCAAAAAAAAAAAAGTTGTAATCCATAAAAAAAAATTACTATTTTGAGACGAATGGAGTAGTTTGCTTTAAGGCAGCTAGGCAAAGGAGTCGTCCAAACCACAGGAGGAGGCACATATGATAAAACTTCATTGCTAGCCTCAGATCCAGGATTAAGAGAGCAATACCCTCGAATTCCATGCGATCCCTATGTAGATAGTTGACAACGAGTACACAGGAGAATGGTTGAAACAAACATGTAACTCCTTACATTGTGTTTGATTGAGATATTTAGAAAGAAAAAGACAAAAAAAAAAAAAAATAGATAAAATAAAAATAACATATATTTACATTTTACGTAATTTCACACTCTTTTTTCCCTTCTATTTTCAAATTCCTCTTCAATTTTTCTAACCAAACACAATATTAATGTAGTGGGATCCTGATGCAACTGGTTGAACCGAATACTACCTGTACGGGGGCGAAATATCCACGTCTCTCCGTACGCCTTGAACGTCGAGCTTCTTCTAACGGCGTCTGTCTCTGCAAAACAAGGACGGTGAGCTGCCCGGCGGTGGTGTGCCGGAAAAACCCTCCGACGCTCAAGTCAGTTCAGTGAGCAAGGAGATGATGATCAGAGAGAGAGAGCTTGTGAGAGAGAATTTGCATACCATAAACGTTCGCCCTCCCTTCTCTATATCTAGGCTGCCTGGCAACTCCGAGATTGTGCGCGCACTACCTCATCCTTCCACGGGCGGTGGCGGTCTTCGCTTCTCACCACCTGCGTGTTAAGGTTTTGTCCTCTCTCTGACACATGCAGAACTGCCTAACGGTATTGAGGCGTTCGTGGAGCAGACGTCCTTTCCTCCACACCATTGGCCCAGGTGGCACCCTTAACAGAGGTACCACGACCGGCCAAACACTTGTGGAAGCGCCATCACCTGGCAAGTGCTACATTCGCGGCTTCTCACTTGGATCAGCGAGAACTCAGCGCAAAAGCGAGCTATCCTAGACCGGTTGATTGCGATTGAGGGTTGCGAGCATGCCGACCTCAACCGTTTCATCTCAATCTCGGTCGAGTGCAACCGCTTCGTCATGGTTTGGGTGGTGGTGGCATGCGGCCATGCCGCATCCTCGGGGTAGCCGGTCGATCCTTCACTCGGTTGCATCTCGCTGTGAACCGCCGACCTAAGCGGACCTCGATTCGGCCCCAAGAGGTTCTTTGGTTGACTTGGTCGGCCGGACAAGGCGGTGCTCGGCCGTCGCTTGCCCAATTAGCTCGGCGTCGCGTAGTCTGTAGCCGGGCGTTGTCCTGCTTCGGCCGTACTAACAGATGAAAATCTCCCCACTCAATTGCCCCTTAAACCCATCCGAGCTGTCGTGATTGGGTTTACCTTACCCGAGCAAAGGTTGGGTCGTGCTCCTGCTAGGCCGAGCTATCGTATGCAGCTTCGCCGCCCTGCAGTGATTGAACTGGGAACACCTTTGCCACCGAGCAATCCCGATTGACCGGCGATGATTAAAGCAGTCCCATCAGAAGTCGTACAACCGTCTTGGCCGTATACTGCCAGTGCCACGTGTCATCCTCTTATTGATTAAATGCGAGAGCGGTTATGCAGCAGCGCAAAGTGCAAACGGCTGCGCCGTTTGGCGCTTCCCTCCTCATCATTAAACCTCATTCGAAGGGCCAAAACCCTTCACCTTTCCTCTTTCATTCGAGCGAGAAAAAACCCTAGCAACTTTGCCCACCTTCTCTGCTACCTCCTCCTCTCGTTGCAGCCACTGCAAACACGCTTCCGAGGTCCTCCTTCGTTTCCTGGTAAGTTTTCTTCATCCCCATTGCACTTTCAGTTTATTCTCTGAAGCTTTCCACCATGTTCTCCGTCTTCCTGCGCCATTATTTTTGCACGTTGGTTTTTGTTGCTTTTTCCCCTAGTTAGGGACCATTAGGCCTTGGATACCCTAGGAAAACTGGAATGGGGAGAAAAGGGGGGCCCTCGTGCCCCCATTCTTCCTTGGGTAGGATGAATAGGCCACGAACTTGGGAAGAACACGATGAACATTACCAAAACTGGGCAAAACCGAGCAAAACGCTCATTTAGATCCAAAATTAGCGCTGTAACCGAGCAAAAAGCTGTTTGTGACTTTGCACAGTGGTCACAACCGAGATGTATGCACCATAGATTGGCTGATAGGTTTACCCGGGCTAACGACCTGAAATCAAAAGCCAATTCCTTGATCTGGGCTCGACCGAGAGCAAAACCTCCATTAGAAACCAACGGTCAAAACTCCTAGACCGAAGCGAAACCATCATCAAAAAGAGGAGGCTAAATCGGTAGTCTGATGGGCGAGTAGGTTGAGGCCGCCAAAGACTTGGAACCATTTAGAGTTATTTCCATAGCAAGCGCAATATATGCCGTGCTAACCCTTGCCCTTTTTCATTATCAGAGCTCAAAGACCGAGCAATCATACCAACATTTTTGACCGAGATACCGTAGAGTACATATAGCCGAGAGAGATGGGCAAATACCGCTTTAGGGTTAGCTCGCCCGGGGCGATGGCGGAGTTAGAGAAGAATTCCAAATCGAAGATGTAGACATAGAGCTCGGCAAGAAGAAACTCAGGTGGGGAGATCTAGAGCGGTGCCCCTTCACCGTGGTGTCAATAATAGAGGAGGACTTCGCTTCGGTCCGGCCCACGATCTGCGAGTTTTGGTGACGGGGCTTTGCCCAACCAGTCTCCAACAACACCTATAAAATAATAAATGGCGTCATAAAGCTGAGCAAGCACGGTCTCGATCTCGGCCTCGCGGAAATTTTTCCTGTCTGACCTCGGTTCAAATAAGGGTGGGTTTTGCTACTACCTTAAAGTGAAGAAGGGCGAGCAAAACTCATCGAAGGCAACCCGGACAAAGAGTCAAACGATGATGACTTTTGTGGGTGTCCGTCATCTGAACCTAGAGGCACCCATCCGGGGTGGCAAATTAAACACTGCCGGTAGAAATGGTAAGGAGCAGTGGCCGTACAATTATCTTTCTTCTCTGAATTGCTCTTTATTGCACCGGTCTAACACTTGACTCTTTTTGCAGGTAAGAATTTGGCCTTCTGGCAAACCAAACCAAGAAGCAATCCGAGTGTTCTTGCATGCGCCAAGAAAGGAATCACCAGTTGCTCGGCTTTGAGCAGACGTACAACTATCAAGCACCGCAGGGCAGGTCACCGATTTCTGCGTGAGCCAACACCGAGCGAGATCAAATTTGCCACGGTCGGACTCGTCCCAACGATCACGAGCAAGAGATGGCCAAAATCGAGCCATTAAGTCGATGATCACCGGGAAGAAGGCGAGTCCCCAACTCTGAAACAGGGGAGGATCTTCAACTCGGTAGGACAAGCGAAGGCGGTGCTGCATGCAGCGTGAACGGCTTAGCCCCCAAGAAGAAGCAGAGGAGGCCGCGGTCGAGCCTTGTGGATGAGGACTCCACCGAAATGGCGTCTCTGAGAGCTCGGCGACTGGACCGAGCAACAACACCCATAAAACCAAAGGCAAGGCCCTCTTGCCCCCGATGCAGGTGCCAGAGTTCACCTACAAGGGCCGAGCAGTCTCTGCTGCAGATTCTGTCGCCGAGGACAAGGACATCTCGCTCGGTTTCAACTTGACCAGGGGCTTGATCCTGCCCGGTGACATGAAGAAGCATGAAGAGTTGACCGACCTCAAGCTCCTCGCTCGTGGCGAGAATCTATTGTCTTGGTAAATTCAATCTTTTCTTGAACTTTACATTCGGTTTTTACGCTTTCGGCTTTTAGATACTAATCATCTGTTCTATTTTGCGACCGCACAAAAGAACTATCTTGCCTGGCGAATGGTTGCTCTTCGCCAAAAGCCGTGGACGCCATCACCGAAAACAAGGTGTTCAAGGCCGAGGTAGACAGGCTCCAGGCCGAGCAGATGGTCGCCATAGGCGAGCGGGTCGAGCTGCGGCAGAGGCTCGACCGGCGAGCGAACAAGAAGAAGGCGAGAAGAAGGCCAAGGCACGATATCTGGCGAGCTCATAAGTTGAGGATGCCCACAAGGATGCCCTGGACAAGGCGGTCGACGAGGCAGAGGACCGCGGGTACAAGCAGGGGGAGAAGGCCTATGGGCGCCAAATCCGGGCTACTAAGGACATCTTTTTCGGTCTTGGTGGAAAATTGCCGTGGAAAAAAGTTGGCCTTAACGAGATTCGGAGATGTTCATCAACCCGCCAACGCTTATATCGGTCTACATGCTAGCCTACTCCCAAGCCGAGCAAAACCGTCGATAAGCGGAGGCGCAGGAAAGAAGCGAAGGAAGAAGCCGCCGAGAAAGAAGCCGAGCAAACTCCACGAAGCATCCCACAATCTCGAGGATGAAGTGATTGATCGGGATGTTGTCTCGGCGGAAGGCCTGACGACGATGCCGAGGACACCGCCGAGCAAACCCCGCAAGCCGAGCCTACGGAGGAGCCGAGCAAAGCCTTGATGACCTAGGCGATGACTATGCTATCTTTGTACCTTTTCGGTTTTCCTTTTTTGCTATGTAAGGGCAATGCCCTCCTTATGTAATGACTTTCCTTTATCAATGAAATTACAATCTTTTGCTCGTACATCTCTTGTTTTTGTTCGCTTCTTCATGTTTGAATGTCTTGCTCCAAACTTTGTTTTCAACTTCTTGATCGGTGAACAAGTGCAAACAACATGTCTTCAAGTAACCTGCAATTCCTTCGGTTCGGGTAGACATTTAGGAACCGCGAGCAAAATCCGCTTGGTCTTTCGGGCTAGAACTATCGGGCGAGCAAAACTTGCACGTCATTTGTAGTTTGTTCAATTTGCTAGTACTTCTTTTTCGGCCGAGCAAATTACGCTCGCCTTGCAATTCTTTGGAAAAGATGCCAACATTGCCATTCCCGAGCAAAATCATTTCGTTTACCATGTTAGGCAATTCACCAACATGCCAAGCGGCCGAGCAAAGTCCGCTCATTGCTACATTGGTCAATTCACCAATGTGCTAGATGGGCGAGCAAAATCATTTCGGCTCTGCATTGGGCAATTCACCAATGCTTGATCAGTTGGTCATGCCACCAACACTCCCAGGGTGAGCAAAACCATTTCGGCTTGAATGTGCACCGTTCCATGCTAGCAGTTTGTGTGGTGCTCCCATTCAGGAATCTGACCGGTTTGCTTGGGTCAATTCTTGCCTGGCATACCTTACAACATGTGATGCCACAGGAAGTAATACAAAATACAACAATGTAATATAGCAACAAAGAATATGACTAGCTTTTATTACATAAACCGCAAAGGCAATGCTATCTTTTTACATGTAGTGCCAAAGGCTAAAGGTCTAAGAGAGCTAAACAAGAGCAAATTACATCTTAAAAGTAAAAGACCTTAAGGTTGGGCTGCGTTCCAAGGTGGGGGCGCCTTGCCGTCCAAATCTTCCAGATGGTATGCCCTTGTCGGCTAGGCCAACCACCTTGTATGGTCCTTCCCAATTTCGCCAAGTTTTCCTTCGCCGAGGACCACCGTGTTGCCAAGCACCTTCCTCAAGACCCAATCCCCAATTTTGAGCGACTGGGGTGCCTTTGCCTTGTTGTATTTTTTGGAGAGTTCCTGCTGATAAGCCGCCAGGTGAATTAGCGCACGCTCTCTTCTTTCTTCAGCAAGGTCTAATCCTAATGCCACAACTTCATTGTTCGATTCAGGCTGGAAACTCTCTGAGCGGATGGTTGGCATGCCAATTTCCAGTGGGATAACAGCCTCCATGCCATAGGCTAAGGCGAAAGGTGTTTCCCCGGTTGATCTCCTCGGTGTAGTGCGGTATGCCCATAACACGTTAGGGAGCTCTTCAACCCATTTACCCTTAGCTTTCTCAAGCCGCTTCTTCAATCCATCCAGGATGGTCTTGTTGGAGGCCTCAGCTTGACCATTTGATTGGGGATAGGCCGGCGTCGAATTGTAGAACTCGATCTTCAACTCCTCGCAAAACCCGCGAAAGAGTTTCCCATCGAATTGAGTACCATTGTCTGAGATTAAGGCTCTGGGAATGCCAAAGCGAGTGATCACATTCTTCCAGACAAATTTCTTCACATCCTTCTCCTTGATAGTTGCTAGTGGCTCGGCCTCCACCCACTTGGTGAAATAGTCGGTGGCGGCGATGAAAAACTTGCGATTGCCCGGCGCAACTGGGAGCGGTCCAACAATGTCCAATCCCCAAAGCGCGAACGGCCAAGGACTTGTGAGAGAGAGCAGCTCTCTCGCCGGCTGGTGGATCTGGTGAGCAAATTTCTGACATTTCTCACATCTGCGAACATATTTACGGCGTCACTTTGCATGCATGGCCACCAATAGCCCTGCGAGATTGCTCGGTATGCCAGAGATCTGCCCCCTGTATGGCTGCCGCAAATGCCCTCATGAATTTCATAGAGGAAGGCTTCCACCTTAGAGGGGTGGACACACTTCAAATATGGCCCCGTGAAAGATTTTTTGTACAAGGCGCCGGAAGGTGAGAGCCAAAACCGCTCTGACTTTGCTCGGATCTTGTGGGCCGCCTTCTTTTCTTCTGGCAAAGTTCGATCTTTCAAAAAGGCGATGATGGGGTCCATCCAGGAGGGTCCCAAGTCGGTGCAGAGTACTTCAGCTGCCTCTACTTCCTCGATGCTTGGCAGTAAGAATTCAATCATCAAGGATTGGGAAAGGTTATGCGAGCGAAGCGAGACCAAATAATTCATCACCGTGCTATTTCCTTCATGTTGATCTGTTCGACTCGATCGCAGAGAACTTCTTGATCTCTTCTGACCAACGCTGATACTTGGCCATTCTCATATCCTTGGCCTCATACTCCCTCGAGACACGATTGACCACTAGCTTGGAATCGTTGAACACCATAAGAGCCGTGACCTTCATTCTCAAAGCGCTTCTCGGCCGTGAGGAGAGCCTCATACTCCGCTTCGTTGTTGGAAATTTGGGAAGCGGCGTAATTGCTTGCTCTATGATGAGTCCATCCGGTGAAGTTAGCACGACTCCTAGCCCGCCCCATGTCTGTTAGAGGCTCCGGTCAACGAAGAGTTTCCACATTTCGCCAATGAACAACTTCCAACAATCGGAGGATTCGTGAACTTCTCAAATCAAAATCCTGGTCGGTTCAATCTGGTCTCTTTCCTTATCCCGTTGTTCTCACCTCCCATCGGTATCAACCTTAGATTGACCGGTTGTGTTTTGCTCGCTCGGAGCGAGCTAACACTTGTTGCCAAAACCATGGGTTGTGCTAAACCGCATCAACCAAATCAACCGCAAACCGGGTGTGTTCTCGGCAAATTCCGCCACAAAATCGCAAGTGCTTGTGCCTTTATCGCGGCGTGGTGCGAACTTGATGTCATCTTGCCCAGCCCACGGCCCACTTTAGGATTCTCCTGTGAAGTCTCGCTTCTCAAAAAGCACCTTGAGTGGAAATTCGGTCAATACAACTATTGTATGGGCATGGAAATAATGTGATAGCTTTCTTGACGCCATCATCGTGGCCAACGCCAACTTCTAAGGAGGTACCTGCCTACCGGGAGCAGAGTCTTGCTTACATAGAAGATTGGTAGGTCTTGGATGCCTTCAAAGACGAACCAACACCGCTCACCGCGTGTTGAGAAACAGCCAAATACAGGAACAACTCTTCGCCCGGCTGAGGAGTGACCAGAATAGGCGCCGTGGAAAGATAGACCTTCAAGTCGACCAGCGCACGGTCGCACTCATCATCCCAGAAGAATTTGGACTTTAAGGTCTTGAAGAAGGGCCTGCAACGATCCGAAGACCGGCTGATGAATCTATTCAGCGCGGCTGCCATCCCGGCAAGATGTTGCACGTCCTTCGTGGAGTTAGGGCGCTCCAATTCTTGTATGGCTTTAATTTGCGATGGGTCGGCCTCAATTCCCCGGTTTGTGACCAGAAAACCCAGGAACTTCCCAGTGCCAACTCCAAAGGCGCATTTGGAGGCGTTCAGGCGAAGCTTGTGATGTTTGAGTATGGCGAACATCTCTGCTAGGTCGGCGAGATGTTGAGGCTTCTCTTTACTCTTTACCACCATATCGTCTATGTAGGCTTCCATAGTGCGTCCCAAAAGAGGCGTTTAACATTTTGTCACCATCATTTGGAAGGTTGCCCGGCGTTCTTCGGTCGAACGGCATGACCTTGTAGCGAAGATAAGCCTCGGGGTGGTAAAGATGTTATCTCCTGTCCGCTTGTACATGGCAACTGATGATAGCCGCGATATGCATCCAAGAAGCTAAACCTCGATGGCGGTTAAGTCCACCAACCGGTCGATTCGAGGAGAGGGAAGCTATCTTTTGGGCATGCGGTTGGCTTTTGTAATCCACGCAGACTCGCCATTTCCCATTTTTCTGAACCACCACCGTATTAGAAATCCACCGGTAGTGCACTTCTTCTATCGCTCCAGCTTCCAGCAAGTTCTTTACCTCTTCTGCCACCACCTCAGCATGGTGCAAGGCAGAGCGGCGTGTCCTTTGAATAACCGGCCGTGCATCAGGGAAGACATTCAACTGGTGGCAAATGAAATTTGGGTCGACGCCAGGCATATCGTAAGGCGTCCACGCAAAAGCCTCCAAGTTAGAAACCAAGAAGTTGACATATTCTGACCGCTCGGCATTGGACAATGATGACCCCAAAAGGAAGAACTTAGTTGGATCATTCTCATCAATGCGCACTTCTACCAGATCTTCAACTGATTTTTCCTCGGCATTCCTTCCAACATCTTCAAGGACCTCCTTGCCCTCGGACCCCTCGATCATCTGGACAAACCCTTTGGCTGCTCGGCTGCCATTTACCGCAACGAAGCACTGTTTCGCCATTACTTGGTCTCCCCAAACTTCTTCTATTTGCCCATTTGATGCTGGAAAACGCATGACTTGGTGGAAGGTTGAAGCGACCGCTTGCATGGCGTGCAACCAACCCCGGCCCAAAATCAAGTTGTAAGTCGACGGAACCTTGAGCACCCAGAACTCCACTTCCTTTACTGACCCCGTTTTGACCGGTAGAATGATCTTCCCAATTGGCCACTCCGGCTGTGAATTGAAGCCGACCAAAGGGGACGTTGCTGGCGCTAAGTCTTTGTCTTCCAACTTCATCTGCTTGAATGCGTCATAATACATGATTTCGACCGAACTTCCCTGGTCGATTAAGATTCTTCTGATTTCAAAGTCTTTGACGCGCAGGGTCACCACTAAGGCATCAAGCAGCGCATCCGGATCCTTTCTAGATCTTTCGTCAAAATGTGAGGATATCTTTCTTCGGTCTTCCCTTCTTCACAAAGAAGTTGAACAGAGAGCACTTCCCTCATGTGCCCAGCCTTTTTGATCATCCCCCTTAGCTCGCAGACTCTGGCCGGTTCAATGATGCCATGGATGACATTGATCACTCCTTGTGGGGGGGCCTCTAAGGCGGCCATTCCGTTTGGTTCGGTTTGACCGTTGGCGACCTTGACTCCCATCAATATATCGGTCGAGATGTCCCGCCACCAACTCCTCCAGATGTTGTTTGAGCGGCAAACAATCCTCTTCGGTGCCCTCGTTCTTCATGGAAGGTGCGGCGGTACTTGGGTTAAAGCCACGCTGCGACTCCCAACTTGGGCGCCAACGGACAAAGGGCTCTCCACGGATCTCGCTTAGAATGCGGTAGATGGGGATTTTGAAGACCGAGTGATCCTGTTCGTGCCTTCAATTTCCTCTTAGCATCTTCTCGCTGGGTGCAAATTTTGCCGCTCCGCGGCCTTTGTTTCCATTATTTTGGCCGGTCTCTCGGCGACGATCTTTTGATCGGTCACTAGGGCGGTTTTCCTCCTGCCCGACCGAATGAACCTTCCCCGCTACTGCCTATCCCCACGGCCGGGTTATCCTTCACGGTCACCGAGGCGCATCCTCTTCTACGCGGATGTGTTCGTTAATCCACGCATCAAGGATTCCATGGTGGCGGTGATGCATGGTAAGTGAGTCTCGCATCTATGTCCGATCGGGAGACCTCGCTTATTGAGTGATGGCCGATTGGTGGGCAATGAGAATTTCGTTGTAGGTTTCCCAATACTTTGCGTTGTATGCCTTCAGTCAGCTTCCCGACTCCATCTTGATGCCTAAGAGATGGTCTACCTCCTTCGGCGTTCGTGTATTCGTCTTGAATCTGGTGACGAAGGCTTCCAACCGCCTTGCCACCCTCGATGCTCCCTCAAGGAGCCTTTTCGAACCATTTCAGCCCAACTCTCCCAAGCTTCTTTGGGAACATGAGACACATCAAGGCGTCGTTGTCGGTGGCACCATTACTTGCCGGTAATCGCTCACGTGCATGTACGCACTAGTCTTGCCGTCATACAGAGTGAACTTTGGCTGGTGGAATCCGGCAGGAGGGTACTCGATCTGGTGACAATGGAGTGGCTGAAAGTCTCGCCAGCTCCTTGTCCGCCAGAGCATTGGCTATCACCTTGGGCGCTGGCATCGCCACCTCTTCACTGCAGCGGACTGGAACACTCAATCTCTGGAGCGCCGGCACCCTCTGAGCTCCTCGACGGCGCGCTCTCTCCTCCAACACGTCCCTGAGATCCCTGGAACGGGAAGAGGCCGAGTATCGCGTCGTCGATGACGGGCGCGAGGGGCGATAGGTACTGTCGCGCGTGATAGACCTGTCTTCTCGCTGGTCAGAATCTCCAACCCCATAGTTCCTGGTGATTGAGATTGAATGGGTTCTCCTCTGGCGGCGGCTGCTAGAGCGAGGGGAGGGGGTGCGCTCACTGAGGTTGCCCTCTCCAGCAACATCCTTCCCCCTCACTTGACGCTTCAGGAGCGCCATCTCCGCCGCCATCCTCTGAATGAGGGCTTCTTGATCTCTGAGTTTGTGCTCCAGTCGCTCCTCACGGGACTCCCCCGGCGACGGCGGCCCTCTGGACTCCGCGAACGATCTGAACTCCTCCCACGCTTGTCGCTCCTCGCGAAGAAGTTTCTAGGCCCGCCATGGTCAGTAACATTGGGAAGGCCTTCTCTCCTTCGGACAAACTCCGGAGTAGCACCATCGACGACGGACAGCGGAATCTCTTCATGGTTGGCCATGGAAACGGCTGAAAAAGCTCGAAGAACAAGGGTTGATCAAAGATTTTCCCACAGACGGCGCCAATTGTACGGGGGCGAAATATCCACGTCTCTCCGTACGCCTTGAACGTCGAGCTTCTTCTAACGGCGTCTGTCTCTGCAAAACAAGGACGGTGAGCTGCCCGGCGGTGGTGTGCCGGAAAAACCCTCCGACGCTCAAGTCAGTTCAGTGAGCAAGGAGATGATGATCAGAGAGAGAGAGCTTGTGAGAGAGAATTTTCATACCAGAAACGTTCGCCCTCCCTTCTCTATATCTAGGCTGCCTGGCAACTCCGAGATTGTGCGCGCACTACCTCTGTCCTTCCCTGGACAGGTGGCAGTGCTCGCTTCTCACCACCTTACACGTGTAAAGGTTTTGTCCTCCCTCTGACACATGCGTAAGCGCCTAACGGTATTGAGGCGTTAGGAGCAGACGTCCTTCCCTCCACACCATTGGCCCAGGTGGCACCCTTAACCGAGGTACCACGACCGGCCAAACACTTGTGGAAAAGTGCCATCACACAACCGTGCTACATTCACGGCTTCACTTGGATCCAAGCGAGAACTCAATCAAAGCCGAGCTATCCTAGACCGTTGATTGCGATTGACCGTTGCGAGGCATGCCAGCCTCCAACCGTTTCATCTCCAATCTCGGTCAGGTGCAACCGCATCGTCATGGCTGGGTGGTCAGTGGCATGCCGGCCATGCCGCATCCTCGGTAGCCGGTCGATCCTTCACGGTTGCATCTCATTTGTGAACCGGCCGACCTAGCGGACCTCCGGCCCCAAGAGGTTCTTGGTTGACTTGGTCGTGGACAAGGCAGATTGCTCGGCCGTCGCTTGCCCAATTAGCTCGGCGTCGCGTAGTCTGTAACGCCGGGCGTTGTCCTTGCTCGGCCGTACTAACAGATGAAAATCTCCCCACTCACTACCATAAGTAGTAATTCAAACTCTCAAAAAATAATAAGATTTTAGATTTAACTCTTGTATGGTGAGTTTACAATTTGAATTACACTTTTTTTTTTGGGGGGGGGGGGGGGTGGGAAACAAAAATCTGATTTTTTTTTTTTTGGATTTATGGGTGAGTTTAGAATTACACTATCTAATAAGAGGATATGTGATTTTTTTGACTTTTTTTGGTGGCTTAACTCTTTTTAAACAAACTTTTGCTACTGGACTCTTTTTTAACTTATCCCAAATAATTGTTTTCTGTCTTTCTTAAAATAAAAAATAAAAAAATTGTTACATTTGAAAAGTTGTTAAAATTTTGTTTTTTTCCAAGTAAAAAATTTTGAGTGGCCTTTCTATTATGGCTTATTTAGCGAAATAAGCAAAAACAAATTATGATGTATTTAGTTCAGTCCAAACGGTGCTCTACCGATCAAAGTAAAAAATGATGAGTCTGATCAAGAATTTTTTATTTCCAATTCTCTACTTGTTCTGATGCATTCTCAATCTCAAAATAATGTATAAAAAAGGGTAAATTATCCGATGTCCCCTTAAAGTTTCATTCATTTTTCATTTTGGCCCTTTCAAGTTTAATTTGGCCTGTTATATTTACAATCATTTTCACTTTGACCCTTTAAGTTTAATTTTTCTCACTTTAATCATTCATATTTGCAATTCGTTCTTTTTTGACCCTTCATATTTTCAATCATTTCCATTTTATTTCTATACCAACTTCCATTCAAAAAATTAATAGAATCTGCCACATCACTAACACATCAGCTCCATGTGTGATGAAAAAAATTCACTAAAGATGAAAAAAAAATGAAAATATACTAACTCAAACACTTGTATTGTCAATTCTGAAATGGAAAGTTTACTATTATTTTTTTCGTCTTTAGTGAACTTTTTTTTTCTTTTTTTAGCTGCATTTAATTTAGATGCATCTATAATGTAATAATGTAAATAAATTTGAAAAAAAAAAAAGTTCACTAAAGACTAAAAAATAATTTCAATTTTTTTGTTTTTTATTTTTTATTTTTTGCATCTTTAGTGAATTTTTTACATCACATATGGAGCTGAAGTGTCAGTGATGTAAAAAATTTTGTTACTATTTTAGATGGAAGTTAGTCTAAGAATAAAGTAAGAATGATTGCAAACATGAAGAGCTAAAATGGAAATGATTATAAATATGAAAGGCCAAAGTAAAAAAAAATCTTTGTAAACATAAAGAGCCAAAGTGAAAAAAATCAAACTTAAAGGGTTAAAGTGAAGAATGTGTGAAACTTTAGGGGGACAAAGTGTAATTTACCCAAAAAAATAAAATAAAAATTAAAACAGAAGCAAAAGAATGCAGTCTTGTTGAGGACCACTGTGAGCCTGCGAGTATCTGATGCGAAAATATCAAGTTAATCCAGCGAGCAAAGCGGATATGGACGAACCCTAGATGTTGGAATCTCACTGCATGACTTTCACATTCAACTTTGGGTAGGAGGGATGAGGAATAACATACTCTTATCCAATTATTTAGACTATAAAAATTCCATTTCGAATATCAAGGCTGGACCATGCATCTTTTCTCATTTTTGGCATGGCTTTCTATCTTTCAATTGCTTGTTTGGACCTCAAGTTGTCTTTCTATCTCCTCAATGTGGGACGTCGTAGTAGTCCAATTAAAAGATTGGGTATGGTTTCCCTTATGAGAATTGTTTCTACTTGGCCTCCGTTTTGGAGGTTGGTTTTGAGACTTTTTTTAGCTAAAATAGTCATAAAAAATAAAATATGTTTTTTAATTTAATAAAACAAAACATCACATTTAATCCATAATCATTACATTCTAC
Organism: Camellia lanceoleosa; assembly: GCA_025200525.1. Lineage (NCBI taxonomy): Eukaryota > Viridiplantae > Streptophyta > Magnoliopsida > Ericales > Theaceae > Camellia > Camellia lanceoleosa. The sequence goes on along the minus strand of CM045769.1, from coordinate 53,576,549 downwards.
TTTTTATAAAAAAATCAAAAAGTCAAAAACTTTTTCTAAATCAAATTTTTTAATTTCAAATTAAATAACCAAAAAAATTAAAAAGTTAAAAAACCAACGGATCACCCAAACCAACCCTCAGCAAGTTTTAAACTTCCAAGATTGTAATCCTTTGGGATTGGTTGATGAGATTGAAATTCAAATGTTTCTATTGATGATTTGACCCTGTAAGAGGACTATCACCCAATAACATATTGCCACTCGTCCATATTTTTTCTAGAGTATTCTAACGGGCTGGACTTTTCTCCAGTCGACTGACGAGTATTGTTGGGCTTATGGAAGCCCACCACAGGTCCTGTTTCGATAATTCAAACAGTTCAATGTCTAGAACTCATCGAGTACTAGGTATATGCCTGTAAAAAATCACGTTGATTAAATATTAATAGCTATTTCATCAGATAAGATTTCTGTTAGCCGTTTATGTATTCAACGTCTATTTTTTTTTTTTTTTAAATATAAAACTGATTTGATCACGTAACTATCAATATCTGATCAAAGTGATTTTTTTATAGAAATATAATACTCGACGAAATCTACATATGAAACGATTTAGATTATCGAAACGAGATCTGTAATAGACCCCACAGTTCTAACAGTACTCTTTATTCCGATCACAGATCGGAGAGAAATCTGCCCGTTTTCTAATTGTTTCAAATCTATTTATTTCAGCCTTAAAAGCCTGAGCCTTTTGAAAGCACCACACCACACTGCAATTGAAAGACGAATTTCAATGATGAAGAGAAAATATAGTTTTCTATTTAGTATTTTTTGAGATCGTAAGGTTCACTAAAGGTCTGGTTTTAATGATATAAATTATTTAGTTTGTATAATTTTTTGTGCATATTATTTATAAAAATAAAAATTAGATCGATATTTCTTTTTTTTTTTTTTTGTATGTCTAATGCGACAAATTGAATAAGTTATGATTATTAGATCGATCTAATTTTTGTGTGTAGATAATATACACAAAGGAATTTATAAAAATAAATAATTTAAATTATTATTGTTATTATTATTTTTAATCTGTGAAAGTTAGTGATTAGCTGTTAGATTAGCATATTTGAAGAGATAAAACTCACACCTATACATCTTGGAAGAAAATCTTATTTTCCCATTCCACTCCTAGGAGTGAAACTCAAAACCTCCCCTTAGAAGAGATTTGATAGCCAAAAGACTAACTAATCAAATAGTTTAAATTATTAATATAGAACTCATAATAAGGTCAAGTTTGGAAAGAATAAATAAGTGCACTTTTTGACTTGTTATGAAATATGGATTGGATTTTGGTTAGATTTGAAGTGATGTGTTAGAAAGATGATGTGACTTAAATAAGATAGTGACTTTTTGACTTTTTAGATCTTTTTGAAGATGTCAAACTTAACCTAAATCTCACGAACTTGAATAGCACCTTCTAATTCAGAGATTTAGAATTAAGGGAAAGCCAGCCCTAAGGAGGGTTTCTCTCGAATTCAACTTGGGTATGGACTGGAGGGGCATGTGTGGCTATAGGGCCTATAACTCTAAACTAAATAACCCTAAAGTTTGCAATGTGATATATATTAACCTAAAATTTGTAAGGGAAGTTAGATAACTACAGAAGAGATTATTTTCTACTAATCTAGAATAAGAAAAGCATAACATAAAAAAACACAATATATAAAAATTAAATAATTTAAATTTTTTCTTATACTAAAATAAAATTATTATATTTAACTAATAATTTCAAAATCAATAGAAATTTCCTAACCTTCTTGGGTCCAACTTGGCTAAATAAGCCAATACTACCCTATCTGCATCAAAAACTCCCAATCATCAGAGTCGAACATGTAATCAGTCCTTACAATCCACAATCGGAGAATTTTTTTTCCCCTAAATATTATCAATAAAGTATTCCCTTACCAACACTTCAATTCAAATCTTATTGCTGCATGATGCAGCTTTTGGGACTATTTTCCCTTCTATGGATTGAACAAGAAAAATAATCGGTCTTTGTTTGGAAAGAGTTAGTTTAGTTTTCTTTTGGGAAGAGTGAAAATAACTTGACTTTTTGATTATTTTAGCCTAATTTTTTCAGTCTGGTTTGGTTTTTGTTTTTGATTTTTTTGACTTTTGTGAAAGAAAAAGTGTAATAATTATGATTTGGATTGTGATATTTTATCTTATTGATTATGTAGTCAATTTTGCCTTTTGTGCTTTTTTATCCAAAAAGCCAAAACCAAACATAACTTTAGTCTTCTTTTTTTTTTTTTTTTTTGACTAATGTATATCCTGACTAAATTAGTTTTGTTTGGGAAGAGCTTTTAGTTTCTTTTTTAGTTTTGATGTGAATCGTGATGATTATGATAGAAAAAGTAAAATGATTATGATTTGATATGACATTTTGTCTTACTAGTTAAAGTAACCTACTTTGTCATTTTATACTTATTTAGTCATTTTAGTCCTTCCTAAACAAGGCCTCGACATTAATTTATGAGTCTATATAGCTTGTCTCCAGTTGGAGATTAGACCTTCTAGTCCACTCTGTGGGCCCACTTTTGGGTTTCACTTCGATAATCTGAACCGTTTATATTTTAAGATTAATTGAGTACATTATCCATGTGCAAAATCAAGTTGATTAGATAACGACAACTACGTGTTCTAATC